>CM022946.1:74244188-74484542 GCA_012931725.1 Litsea cubeba | reverse complement strand
TCAGGATCCAATTCAAAGAAGATCTTGGCCATGCAAGAAGAGTTGAGAGATTTCTGTGCAGTACAAACGCCATATGTCTTGACATTGCACTGCGGAGAGATCTCGCTGTTACCTCACTTATTGGCTTGGTGAGGCTATTTTGGCTGGAGGAGATGGAACGCACATCAGGCCGCATTGTATTTTCCGGCTTGTCAGATGGCGTTTGGAGAGCAGCTTGCTTTGGTGCCAGCTCTTTACTCCTACCTGTGCACCGAACTGCAGGCTGTTGCTTTTTTGGTTCGGCTTGGGCTTCCCATGAATAGGGTATTTTCAGCCCATATCTTTATTCGTGGTACGTGTACCACTGTCCTGGCTTCCACCGGCTGGGTGCACACAGGATGATGATCCTCTGATGATTCGACTGGCTAAGGGCAAAGCCGTGTCTGAATCACTTTGTTTGCCGCATGAGGATCCGACGGTTCAGGGACGTCGAGATGGGGCAGTCTTCAGTGAAGCTTTCTCCGGAGTTGCGGAAGAAGGCTTTTGATTTTGGTGCCTCCCGAGACTCTACCAGGGCGGGGTCGGGAAGGCATTTCCTTGACGAATGCAGAGAAGAGAGTGGCTTTTCAGCATACGTGTCGGCACGATGGTGTACCGTAGACATCTTTTCGTCGACATCCAGCCGTATGTACCCTCTCGCTTGCTTTGCAGCTAGGCTTTTCTCAAGGCGTTGTTGGAGCGCCTTCAAGCATGGTGAAGCGCTTTGGAGGCTTACAGGACGGGAGAAATGCATGGGCTTTCTATAGTGCTGAAGACACTACAAGCCATGATTTTTATCCTGTGTTGCTGACTTCCCGGACTGCGGCTTTGCGAAGTGGTTCGCGGAGAGCTTTTCGGCATATCGGGGGCTTTCCAAGAAGGAGCTTGATGTGAAGCTGGCATCTGGAAAGGGCCTTGGAAAGTCGGATGGCGTCCGGCGAGAGGAAGTTGGGCCTTCCTTTCTGGAGAGAAGCACAAGATAGGCTTTCTCGGTGACCAGGGCGTCATTGGTTCTGAAGCTGTTCGAGAAATACCTGATGAGGCTTTAGAGCAGCTAGAACAGGAGGAAGCCGAACTTGGCACTTGGATGCAAGCAGCACAGAGGCAAGCTTCCGGAGTCTACTGGCAAGAGTAGACCATCCAGTGAGGAGTCAAGTGGGAAACCTGACTCTGACAACGGGGCAGGTTCCTCTAAGAAGCGAGCCCGCCGGGGTAAGAGGGGGAGGAGTCATCATCGCAACAAGGGGCAGCATGAGGACTTCCTGACTTGGAAGTTCCTCTTACTATCAATGAGGATGTGCCAGTGGATGCTGACGAGCCTCCAGAGAAGAGAAGCCGAGAAGAAGAGACCGTCGGTGAAGGTATGATTCTTCCTTTTCTCTTTCCCTTTTCATGGGATTTTTCCATGTTCTGATTTGTTATTGTTTTGCTTCTTTGTTTTTTTTTTTTTTTTTTTTTTTTTGTGCAGAGGAAGACTTGGCGATGCCTGAGGTTCTAGTCGATTGAGGTGGTGATGGATCCTGTCGAGGCACCTGAAGAAGAACCGAGGGACTCTGGAGTGAATCCAGAATCTCCAATTGGTACGACTTCGCTTTTTTTTCTTCTTTTTTTTTTGTCTGTGACTTGGTTTGCTAACACATTTCTTTCCAGCTGACTTGCCACAGGATTCCAATGACTTTGAAACCATCGATTGGACGCAAATGTTGATGATGCTTTCGATGAGTTCATGGAGGAAGAAAGTGTTCCGCCAGTCGTCGAAGAAGGTTTTTTGTAGTTATAACCCGGAAATGATTTCCAAACAGGATTATATTCATACCTTTTTGTGTTCTTTGGCAGGTTCTGAAGTGACAGAGGAGGGTCCGTCGCTTCCTTCAGAACCAGAGCAAGGGATGCCAGAGTTTGATCCAGAGGTCGAGATTCCTGGGACCCGCATCTGACAATGTTGAGGAGATTCCTCGTGCTGAGATTCCTTCCCGAGCAGGAGTAGCTTCAGCTGGAAAGAGTTCTTTTGTTACTCTTCCAACAGATGATGATATGAGCAGCCGACCAACGGAGTTGGGCGAATCTTCAGCTGGGCCATCTCTTCTTTTGCGAAGAAGGTGGTAGTGCGAGTTCTGAGCTCTTGGATTGAGACTCTCTTTTCTGGGCACTTGGAAGCGGATTTGGCATGATCCAGCATGTGCAGGAGATTCTTAGTGATGCCGAAGAGGCTGGTCTGGATGTCACAGGTGCCAGGGCGATCGTTGAAAGGATCATTGCACTGGGTGACAAGTGGTTTGAGACCATTGGTTTCCTGATGACCAGTTCTTCAAGGAGATGTTCCTGGACCCTTGATAAGGCTAAGTCTAACCTGGATGAGGCTACAGAAAGCAGGAAGCAGGTAGTCCGAAAGAAGAACTTAGAAGAGTAACCATCATTGGGCTGACATATGACCTTAACATCCTTGATAGGGAGGTCGATGAGGCCAGGAAACATCTTGAGCATCTGCAGGCACAAGTCGCTGCCAAGTGGATTGCCATAATAGAGGCTCGCGACAGGGAGAGTGCTCTGATCGCCTGGTTGCAGATGCCAATCGAGTTCTTGAAAGGAAATGAAGAAAGTGAACGATGGCAAACTGCTCGGGATAAGCTTCCCAGTGTGAAAGAAGGGGTACAGCCCACTCCAGCATCTCATGGCAGGTTCCTGAAGAAGCGTGCCTTGGAATCCTTGACGGCTGAGGCTAAAAGTTTGCTTGAGGAGCTGAACTCTTGGCTGGAGACCATTTTTGATTGAGCTCCTGTATTATTATATATTTTTTACAGAAACCATCCTTCTCTCTTTTTGGTACCACTTGTATTTTTTTTGTACTTATTTTTGTAGTGCTTGTGAACACTTTCTCTTTCTCTTTTTTTGGTACCACATGTATATTTTTTTTGGTACTCTCTCTTTTTTTTATTATCCCTACGCTCACTTGAATCTTTTTTGTGATAAAAGTAATTGCTAAATGGATTTGATCAAGGTTGTCATTTTGTGAAATCTTTGTCAATGATTGTTTTGGCATGGAAGCCAGGTTTTTGTTTGTGGCATGGAGCCAATTTCTGGCATGAGAGCCAGCTTTTCTTGTGGCATTGATAGCCGAGTTTTTTTTTGTGGCATCTATAGCCGTTTTGGTGGTGCATTGATAGCCGGTTTGTTTTGTGGCATCTATAGCCGTTTTTGGTGGCATTGATAGGCGGTTTTTTTTTTGAAATCCAAGTTTTTGTTTGTGGCAATTTGATAGCCCTGGTTTTGTTTTGGTGGGCATTGATAGCCGGTTTGTGGCATTTATAGCCTGTTTGATTTGTTGGCATTGATAGCCGGTTTGTGGCATTTATAGCCTGTTTTGATGGCATTTATAGCCGGGATTGGTTTTCAAAAATGCAAGTATCGACTAAAAAGTCGCCTCCCTGCTGAATGTTCTTGCAAGTATCGATGGAATGTCGCATCCTTGCTCATTCGTTGCGAGTATCGATGAAATGTCGCATCCTCACGGATTTGGGTGCAAGTATCGATGGAATGTCGCATCCTTTGCTTTTCAAAAATTTTGGTTTTTGCGGGTACTGACTTGATGTCGTTTCCCCACAATTTTTGAATTTTGTGGTTTTCTCGAACCTTTGAGTTATGGATATCAACTGAAATGTTGCGTTCTCCATGGTTTTTTAGGTTTTTTCGAACCTTTGAAATGTGGGTTGTGGATATCACTGAAATGTTGCGTCTCCATGATTTTGGATTTTGCAAGTATAAACGAAATGTCACTTCCCTGCGATTTTGGAAGTGTCGAACATGGTTCATATGCTTCCGATTTGTGCGAGTATCGACTAAGCGTCGCTTCCTCGCGGTTTTTTGAAAAACCATTTTTTTTTGTTTAAAGACACGAGGGTCATAAGTTTTGACCTAAAACCATTTAGGTGGTAAAAGGCAGGGTGGACTAGGTTGGAAATCCCTGAATCCGGATTTTGTTTCAAACCATGAATTTTGGGTTCAAGGGTTTGAAAATTTTGGTCAAGTTAGGGAAAGGTTCCTAAACTTGGGATATTTTTTTTGAACAATGAAATGATGAAAGTAAGCATTGTTTTAAAATTTCTAGAAATTTCAACATTTGATATGAAAATTCTAAAAAAGGGTGGGTTTAGCGAGCGTGTACCTGGAAACCGGTTTGGCCGTACAGGCATTGCTCTTACCCAGTTGGGTAAGTCTTCAAGGGTAGTACCGCTTTAAGAACTTGCCGTTGATGGGCAGCATACATCTGTCACCTTCCATGTTTAGGAGTGCGTATGCGCCATTAGAGAAAACCTTGTCGATGACAGTAGGGTCCCTCCCATTTGGCTCAAATTTGCCTTTGGACTTGTGAGCGAAGCCATTGGTCTTTTTACCGCAAGAACCAAGTCACTCTTTTTGTAGGCGCGTTGCCGGACCTTTTTATCGAAAGATCCTGCCATGCGTGCTTGGTAAAGTTCAATGCTTTGTTGAGCTTCGAGCCGTCTCTCATCGAGATTGTCCAGCTCATGGAGTCGCAATTTGACATTGCTTTCTTGAGTCATGTCATTTTGCAAGGATACCCTCAAGGAAGGAATTTGTACTTCCAAGGGTACGACAGCTTCGCATCCATAGACCAAGGAGAATGGTGTGCTATGGGTTGGTCCTCGAACGGTAGTTCGATAGGCCCACAAAGCTTTAGACATTTTGTCGCTCCAGTCTCTTTTATGATTAGAGACCATTTTTTTTGAGGATTTTGCAGAGTGTCTTGTTGAAAGCTTCTGCTAACCGGTTTGCTGCCGGATTGTATGGAGTCGAAGGACAGCTTTGGATTTTGTATTTGTCGCAGAACCTGTAGAATCGATGATCCCGGAACTGTGGTCCGTTATCATGGACGAATCTTTTAGGTATGCCGAAACGACAAATGATGTTGGTGCGCAGGAATTGAAGGACTGATGAGGTCTTCATTTCGTTGAACGCAAATGCTCTGACCACTTGGAGAAATAATCCGTAGCGGCGATGATGAAGAGATGACCTTTGCTCGAAGGGAGAGAAATAGGACCTATGATGTCCATACCCCAGGCTTCGAAAGGCCATGAGATCGCTGTAGGATGCAGCCATTCTGGAGGCATGTGAATGTAATCTCCATGAACTTCGCATTGTTGGCAGCGCTTAGCAATTGCATTGCGTCAGCTACCATGGTAGGCCAGTAATATCCTAACCTTTTTATCTGATCATAGAGCTTAGGTCCAGCCTGATGAGCTCCGCAAAGACCAGCATGAACTTCTTTGAGTGTTTCTTCAGCCTCTTGTTGTGACAAGCAGCGTAGAAGTACTCCGTTGAAGGATTTCCTGTAAAGGATTTTTGAAGGAATATCCAAATGAAAGCTTGGGGTTCGCCTTTGGATGCTTACCCATTCTTTTGGATCTTCAGGTAGGATTCCGAACATAATGTAATCAATGAACGGATCCCTCCAGTCGCCGATTGAAGTTTGAAGGATTGAAATCCGACTTCCGACCACTTGGTGGCATTCAGCAACTGCTTGGTGTGTGTTAAGAGGAGGAAGGATTCTTATCTCGCACACTGTGATTTGCATGTTTTCCCCTTCCTGGATTGCCATGGATGCGGCAAGTCCAGCTAGGGCATCTGCACGTATGTTTTCACCTCTACGAATGTGGGTGATGTGACAGATGTCAAACTTTTGCAGAAGTGATTGTGCCTTGTTGTAGTAAGGCAGCAAATCTGGCTTCTTGACTTCAAATTTCTGATTCATCTGGTTGACGATCAGTTGAGAATCTCCAAAGACTTCCAGCATGGTGATACCGGATTCGGTGGCGAGTTCCAATCCTAAGATCAGAGCTTGATATTCAGCTGCATTGTTTGTACATGGTTCCAGTAGCGAGAAAGCGTGTGGAATCATGTATTTGTCGGGGCTAACAAAGAGGATGCCAACTCCCGAGATCAGCTGTCTTTTTTCGTTCGTCCTGGTTGCACCGTCAAAGTACATGTCCCAGGAGGCACTTTGTGAGAAAGTCTCCACATTGTAGACTGGTTCGTCTGGGAGATCATCTCTGAGTGGAGAATCTTTAGGCAATGGATGCTCTGCGAGGAAGTCCGCTAGAGCTTGACCTTTGATTGCTTTTTGTGGTACATACCTAATATCAAATTGTGATAGAAGGATGGACCATTTGGCCAGTCGAGCATTGAGAGAACCTGCCTTTGTGACAAGGACCTTCAAGAGGTTGACCCTCGAGACCAGGTATACTGTGTTGGAAAGCAAGTAGCGATGCAGCTTTTGTACGGCGAACATCACTGCAAGACATTCTTTTTCGACTGGAGAGTAGCGATGCTCTGCACCTACTAGCATGCGGCTGAGGTAATATAGAGCGGCTTCTTTTCTTTGATCATTTTCTTACGCAAGCAGAGCTCCCAAAGAGTGATCAAGGGCTCTTGTGTACAAGATGAATGGTTTTCCAGTGGTAGGAGCAGCTAACACTGGAGGTTTTGTCAGGCATGACTTGATGTCTTGGAAAGCAGCTTCACGTCAGCATCCCAGACAAAGTTTACACCTTTTTTCATCAATCGGGAGAATGGACGGCATTTCCCCGAAAGATTGGAGATGAACCGTCTGATGTAGGCTAATCTCCCTTGAAGCCCTTTGAGTTCTCTCAAGGTTCTTGGAGAGGGCATTTCTAGAATGGCTTTGACTTTTATGGGGTCAAGCTCTATTCCAGCTTTCCGAACTAAGAATCCGAGGAACTTACCCGACGAGACGCCGAAGAAGCATTTCAAAGGATTCATTCGCAGTTTGTGTTTGCGAAGCCGGAGGAAGACTTCTCGAAGGTTTTCGAGATGATCTTCTTTTCTTTTGCTTTGACGGCGAGGTCATCAACGTAACATTCAACCGTCTTGTGCTGCATATCTTGGAATATTTTCATCATAGCCCTCTGATATGTGGCACCAGCATTTTTCAGACCAAATGGCATGACAGTGTAGCAATACACGCCAAATGGGGTCCGAAAAGATGTATGTTTTTCATCTTCAGGATGCATCTTTATCTGATTGTAGCCAGAGAAACCATCCATGAATGTCATTCGCTCGAATCCACAGGTTTTATCAATCATTACCTCTGGTATGGGGAGCGGAAATTCATCTTTAGGGCATGCGCCATTCAGGTCTCTATAGTCAATACAGACCCTGATCTGCCCGTTCTTCTTTGTCACGGGGACAATGTTGGCCAACCATTCAGGATGTTGTTCCTCACGGATGAAGCCGACGCTTTTGAGTTTTTGAACTTCTTGTTCAATTTTATCCATCACATCTGGACGGAATCTTCTTTGGCCTTGCTTGACAGGCTTGATGTCTTCTTGAAGATTGAGCTTGTAAACCGCTATTTTGGGGTCTAAGCCTGGCATTTCAGCGTAAGACCATGCAAAGCAATCAACGAACTCACGAAGAAAGGCGATATACTCGGGTAACTCATCATCCTTTATATTCTTGCTTATGAATACAGGACGTGGGTTATCTGGTGTTCCCAAGTCTATCTTTTGAACAGGATCTTCTGTTGGAAGGTTCGAAGGTGGTTCCTCCACAATATTTTCAGAGGCTTCCAGCTCAACGAAACCTTCCTGGGTTTTCAAAGGCGTTTCCAGACCAAGGTTTTGTTCCTTTCCACGGGTCTTCTTGATCGTTAATTTTCCCAAGGCTTGCTATGAGATGATCCCAATCGCCTGTTGAAACCGGGTCAAAGTTGGCTACTTCTTTTGGAGATGAGGGTTCTTCTGGGTCAGAAGACCACACGTCTGTTCCATCGGACAACTCCTCTTCATTTTCGGAGAAATCGTGCCAATTGGATGAGCTTCCTGGATCTTTGTCAAGTGACTCATTAAAGAGATATCCAGGGAGATCGATGTCTTCATGGACTTGAGAAGTTGAGGCTTGGTCAGTATATTGACTTTTAAGCCTTTGTGTCAACTGTCTCAAGGGAGTGTCGGGATCATACCCTAACCCATGTGAAGACTTTTCTACATAGCCGTAGAGTCTCCAATCTTCCAGCTGGCTTTTGGTCAAGACGGGCCCCAATGGCGTGAGAATACCGCGTCCTTCTCCCAAACCGACTGGGTTTTGAGCGTCATAGCCCATTTTCTTCATAATAGCTTGTGCCACAGAACTGTATAAGGATAGTTGAGGCATACCTTTATTTTGGAAAGGTTCAAGCATGGAGTTTGATGAAGAAGCATCCGATCTATGGAAGAAGATCGGCTTTTCCTTTGCTGAAGTTGCTGGAACAACGAAGGAAGCTGACGTAGGATCTTCTATGTCAGAAGTTATCTCCATTGGAGTGAGAGCAGGCTGAACTTGCTGAGTGTCAGCTTGGCTTAGCGATGTGTCGTCTTCCGGCTCTGAATCCGAGTCCGTGTCTTGCATGATAGACACGAAAGAGACAACAAATTTGCCCCCAGGCTTTTGTTTTGCCTTCTTCACTTTAGTTGTGATGACCAAAGGCTTTGAAGGTTTGAGGGAGATGATGAAGGGAGTTTGAATACTCTCTTCAGATTTACCGGATGGTTTGTTTTCTTCCGGTGATTGTTGAGGAGCTTTGCCTTTATCTTTCTGGAGATTTTCGGCAAAGGATGCTGTGTGCTTCTCCTCTTCTTCTTTTTCACCTTCATACATCTGTGAGTCTGCGAAGTGGACTTCTTTACCTTTGAAGGGTTTTCTGTCCGCAAAGACTCGATGTATCATGCCGTCGTCGCCAACAAACTTGATGCATTGATGTAGAGTTGAAGGACAACACCATTCTCATGGATCCAAGGGCGTCCGAAAAGGATGTTGTAGCATGTCTGTGACCTCAGAGATAAGATCACCGATCTGCAACTTGAACCTGATTTTACCGATAGGCCTTTGAGTACTCCCATCGTATCCAAAGATAGATACAGATGTGTGGCTCAGCTTGCTGGGTGGGATGCCCAACTCTTCAAGAGCTGATGTGGAGATGAGGTTGAGTGCAGAACCTGGGTCGATCTGAACTCTGTGCATAGGCATTTCCTTAATATACCCTATGAAGTACAGGGGTCGGTTATGCCTGGTTTCGCCAAGTAGGAGGTCGTCCTTTGTGAAGGCGATGGTTGCACTGGCTGCTTTTTTAACCGAGAGGCATTCAATGCATGATCCCTCAGTTTTCTTCTTTTCTCCGTTTGAGGAGGCTTCTGAGTTTTTGACCCGGTAATCCATTTCAATTTGGAGGACTTGCGGGGCATATTTGTCGACATCCTCATTCAGCTTTTGTAATTCCGAAATGAGATTATCACGAGTGTGCGGAGACATTCGCAACAAATCTAGGATGTGCAGACGTGCAGGTATGTGCTTGAAGTGTTCAATCAAGTCATACTTGAAAGCCTCCTTAGGGCCTGCATGTTCATCATTGTTGCCACTAGGGGCGCTTACAACATCTTTTCCCGAAGGATTTACATATGTAAAGGAAGATTGGTTGTAATTTTTGTGGTAGTCCCGACCAGAGCGGGTGCCTCTACCAACTTCGAGAGCTTCTTGAGAAGGGTCTTCGTTTGGAAGATTGTCTTCAGGATCAAGAGGCTGTCGTTTTTCATTTGCTGAGGATGAATCAGCAGCAGAGTTGCCATCCTCAGTGATCGTGTTGCACGGAGCATTTTCCGGGAACAAGTCCTGAACAGCATCCAGCAACCTTTCTTCTTCGTTGACTAATTCATCATCCCAAGCATCAATGGCTGGGAATTCTTCAGTCAGGAAGGGTGTGAACTTTGAAGTCACAGTCTCAGGAGAAGAAAGCTGAGAGGGTGTCATCTCAGTGAAAGTCACGTGAGACGAGGTGGCTTCAAAAGATACATTGCTAGGCGTCGCCGGAGTGTAAGTGCTCTCATCAGACGATGCTTCGGAAGAGCTATAATCCCGAATTATCACATTACAGGAAGCTTTGACGAGAGACGTTGCCTGATCGGAGTCAGACTCATCCTCGGATGTAAGAGGATCGTCTATCCAGCAATTTTCTCCATTTTCAGGAGTTAAGGGAGGATGTACCTGGTGGTCTTCAGGGACTTCAGGCTCTGGGTTGCGAGGAGGCTCGTTGACGCGGTCTTGCTCTTGTTCTAGAGCGAGTCGCTGCAAGATCCTTGCATATTCTTCAAGATCAGGCATGGGAGCCGGATCTTCTTCATCAACTCTTTGTGGCTCAACATGGTTGATTTCCACTGGAGTAATGAGAGGTGCTGGGTCAGCAGCATTTTCTTGTACAGCTTCTTGGTCTTCTTCATCATCAGACCAGGATCCTTGTGGCTGTAGGGGGTTATACCAGATTACTGGCATAAGATGAGATTCAGGAACCCATTCTTCATCGGAGAGATATTCTCCTATTTCAAGGGACTCCTCCCACTCATCTGTGTAGTTGGATTCGAATCCATCGTCGGTGTCGCTGGATTCGTATCCATCAATGGAGAATCCAACTACCGAATTGCAAGAGTATGATGCCTCCTGCATGGCTTCTTTGAATTGAGGTGGCATGAAATCACTGAGAGTGAATTTCCTTACCCCCTTTGAAGTCTCTGGAAGGGATGTTTTTGTTGTCTCCAGTGAAGCGGTAGAGGAAGCCTCTGCCTTTTCTTTGACCTCTAGTTTTGGCTGGGTCTTCTCTTACCGTTTGAGCTTGAGGAGGTGTTTCCTAGCCAGCCTTCGCTGTTGAGCTATAGGCTTTGTTTTCACGACCTCCCAATTTTCATCTTCTAGGAGATCGGGATGTACCCATATCGGGTTGTCCGTCTGGTGTCGGGTAAGGAACCAGTTCCTCGGACGCTTGGATTGAGTTTATCACCTTGAAGGAAGTAGTGATCTTCTTCTTTGGTGATTTTGATGTTTGTCCACATCTCACCATGTTGACGGAGGCAGACCCATAGTTTTTGTCAAAGGTGATGACTCTGTTTTTCCACATCTCATTTATTTTCTCTCTCACAACGAAGCATTGATTGAGAGGATGCGAGATCATCTGGTGGTATGGACAGTACCGAGGATCGTTGGTTTTGCCAACATCACCCGATCTTTTTGGTTCAGGCAAGGTGAGCTTGCCAGTTTGCCACAAGAGCCCCGAAGATTTCATCAACGTCTTCATCAAATGGGTATTTCTTCTCTACTCGTTCTTTGAAGGCATCTGAGAGTTCAGGTCTCTTACCAGCAACTTTATTTTCAGCTTTCTTTGGTGGCTGAGGAGCTGACTTGGTCTGCACATTGAGGACCTCTTTTTTCTTTGGTTTAGAGGTTGCAATGGCGGTTGGCTCTTTTCTTGATGATTTCTGACTGTTGAGGTCTTTAATCACCGTTTCAGCTTCCATGGAAGCTTCTAGGAGTTCTCCCAGGTTTTTTGATTTGTTGCCGATGATCATGGAGCGGATTCTGGCTCTCATGTTGTTTCGGCAAATGTCGACTAGCGACGCTTGTGGCAATACATCAGAGCATTTGTATGCCATTGCTTTCCACTTGTGAATGAAGTCATATGTTGATTCATTCTCCCCCTGTTTTAGGCTGCACAGCTGAGCCATAGTAGCGGGATGATCTTCACCTTTGAAGTGAGTGAGGAAGCGTGTCTCTAGCATGGCCCAATTTTGGATTGAGTCCTCCGGCAGAGTGGAGTACCAATCGAAGGCCGTACCTTTTAGGGTACTTGCAAAGAGGCGGATCTTGAGTGCATCTTGATCCGCGATAGCTCCCGTCAGGATCTTGAAGTGGATGACGTGCTGTCTGGCTGATCCTTTCCCCGTATATGTTTGGAGAGTAGGATGCTTGAATTTGGTGGGGAACGGGACCGAGTCCATCCATAAGGGATATGATGGCTTGATCCCATGCTCCTTGAGTATATCCTCTTCTTTTGCTTTGGCGAGGATACTGTCTACGTCCTTTTTGGTAAGGGCGCGTGACTCATTTTCTTCTCCATTTACCTCGTCGTCTTGATGATTCGGAGGAGGTTCATTGTTCGCCTGATTTTGGAAGGCGAGGAGAAGGTTTTCCATCAGAGTTTCAATCCTCTGCTGGCCCTGTTCCAACTGCTGGATGCGAGTGATCGCATCTTCTGGAGGTGGATTGCGGGGTGGTGGCTCAGAATTTGTAGCCAAGACATTCATCCTTCGTGATTCGAACGAAGAAACTGTCCTGGTGACTGAGCTGGGGCTCATTCTTTTTGAAGAAGAGCTTGAGGAAGGATCACTCTGCTGTCCTTTGCTTGAAGGAGCAGGAGATTCTTCTGAATGTCTTCTTGTCCTTGAGACGCTGCGGGTCGTCGGACGTCGGACATGGATTATTGTTGCTGATTTTTGGCGCCTTCTAGGTTTTTCCAACATATGGACGGCAGCAACTTGGTTGGGTCTTTCTTTTTCGACCCATTTGGGAGAGACTTGGAGTGTAGGAGGCTGGGTCCTTTGCTTCTCTAGTCTCTTTTGCCAGTATGACGCGCGGCGGCGTATACGACGAGCAATTTGAGCTTCGGTCAGCTCTGGCTGGGCTTTGACGATGAAGGATGTGCTCCTTCGGGCGCAGCAGCCGAGCCTGTCTTCTTTGTAGCTGGGCAAGGATAGGATGCGAACCCTGTCCTTCGCCTGTTGCAGCGAAGCTTTGAATTTTTGGAGTTCGGCCCCTGCAGAGATGAAGGGTCGAACTGCAGGTTTGTAGGCCTTAGCAGGTGCTTGCAGAGGCCTTGTGATGCATGATCTGATTTTGGGCTTGTAGGAACAAGCCGGCTCATCCTGGGATGACTTGGAAGTCAGGTTGGAGATGGGTCTCTCCTCTTTCATGTAAGCAAGAGGGTAGAACTGGTTCTCCTTGAGTGGGGCCAGGAATGCTGGCTTAGTGGATGTTTGGGACCTTCTCTGTTTTGGTGAAGGTCTTGGGGACCAAGTCTTGAGATAGACCTGGTTGCTTGCCGGTCGAGGCTTCGTGGGGCTGCCACGGGCTTCAGGCCTTCTGGTGCTCGCCTTTGGTGTCACGGTAGTGACACGTTGAGAGGCGAGTTTTCTGCTTCTTGGAGGGAGCAGTTTGTTCCTCAGGAAGTGGGAATGGTCCCAGCGTCCCAAAGACGATAGTCCGGGGAGTCGAGGTCGACCCGGAGTTCAGAGAGTTGCCGAGGGAGTTGACGCTTCGGCAGCTGATGGGGCGCTTGTAGGTGCGCGTAGTTTGCTTCTGTTGAAGCATGAGTTGGTGCTTGTTTTCATCGAAAGTAATGGTTAGTGAAGCTGCCATTGTTAGTTTTTCGAAAATTTCTGAAACAAGACCACATCCATTAGTAATCACAAGAATATAATGATCATAAATGGGAAGTTCTATGGTTTCGTCTTTTCAAATTGCTAGAGGAAGATGACCCAAGCAACAAGAAGAAGGCAAAACGCCATAGAGGGTACAATTGTTCTGATCGCAGGTATGGTAAGCCTAGAATGGGCATCCCAGTGACTGCTAGAAGCAATTGTGAACTTAAATTCGACTTATCAAGAAGTAGAGCTTGCTCGAGGTAAGAAGAATATAAAGTTGGAGTTACAGATGTGCCGGTCGCAATACAGTAGACCCTGAAAGGGCGTACTAGTACCGTTAGACACAAATGTTTTGAGACCGCATCCATGAGATGAGATTCTCTGTTTTGAAAGGTCAAGATTGGATTCATCAAAGAGAGCAAATGGTATTCCGATCTAAAACACGGGCTCAGCGATTTCCGCGAGCGCCAGTGCTCAGAAAGAAATGAACCATAATTTCTCGGATCTGAATCTAAAAATGACGAGTTTTTTTTTGAAAGGCCAATATCGGGTTCATCAAAGAGAGCAAAAGGCACTCCAATCTGAACACGGGCTCAGCGATTTCCGCGAGCGCCAGTGCTCAGAAAGGAGAAGACCAAGATTTCTCCAATCTAAACCCAAAATGACGGAAGTTTTTTTTTTTTTTGAAGATTTTGAAGATTTTTTTTTTAAAAAAATCTTTTTTTTATTTTTTATTTATATTTTTTTATTTTAAGAATTTTTTTGAAATTTTTTTTTATTTTTTATTTTTTATTTTAAAATTTTTATTTTTTTTTAAAAAAATTTATTATTTTTTTTAAAAAAATTATTTAAAAGACGAGAGAGTACACATAGGCCTCCTAACCCGGTCTTATGAAATCTTGATTGATAGAATTGCCCCCAGGTAAGGGTAGGATTACTTAATGAACCCGTTTGGAGGACCCTTGCCTAAAACAGTCAAGCTGTCTCCACACTCTGGACAAGGCTTTTCTTTGAATCAACCATGATCAAAGAACACAGTTGGTTTAACCTTAGTGGTCTATGTCTGTTTTTTTTATTTTTTTATATATATATATTTTTTTTTTTATTTTTAATGAACTCATCGAAGAGAAACGATGACCCAAAACCTTAGTCGAACAGGCTCAACATTTCTGCAAGCGCGATGAACGATAGGAACGGATCAAGGTTTCTCAATTTAATCCAAACTGAGAAATCTAAATTTTTTTTATATATATATATTTTTAGATCTTTAATGAACTCATCGAAGAGAAACGATGGCCCAAAACCTTAGTCGAACAGGCTCAACATTTCTACAAGCGCGATGAACGATAGGAACGGATCAAGGTTTCTCAATTTTGAATCCAAAACTGAAAAATCTGATTTTTTTTGTTTTTTTTTTTGAAAAGAGAAAGAGTGGAAATAAATTCAAAGAATTAGAAATTTCCAAACAAAAAATCTCATCTCATTTTTTTTTTAGATCTTTAATGAACTCATCGAAGAGAAACGATGGCCCAAAACCTTAGTCGAACGGGCTCAACATTTCTGCAAGCGCGATGAACGATAGGAACGGATCAAGGTTTCTCAATTTTGAATCCAAACTGAAAAATCTGATTTTTTTTTGTTTTTTTTGTTTTTGAAAAGAGAAAGAGTGGAAATAAATTCAAAGAATTAGAAATTTCCAAACAAAAAATCTCATCTCATTTTTTTTATGCGGAATCCAACATAGGCCACCAATTATAAAGTAGCCAAGGAATCGAGAAAGAAATATAAGCATAGAGCAAAATATATGATATGCAAATATTTCATTTCTAGCATCGTGTTCTCAAATAAACGAGTCCCACCGGGTGGAGCCAGCTTGATGGACCGCGCTCTTGCTCGGTTCCTACCGAGGTCGGCGGATGTGGGAGTCCGTCGGGTCCGACCCTTTCGTAACCCGGGGGGCAGGGGCATGCATCAACATTTCTTTTTTTTGTGTGGGTGTGCCAGATTTTCTATTTTACTTGGAATTGCAAGTGGTGATCCGGAGATCAACCTTCGCAAGTAAAAAGGAAATCAACTTCTTTCAAGTTTTCCATTGCACATATATTTAAGAAAAGAGACATTTTCTTGGTTTGCCGTGAAAGGCGATTTTTTTGGCATTTATAGCCTATTTTGGCGTTTATAGCCGATTTTTGGCGTTTATAGCCGATTTTGGCGTTTATAGCCGATTTACAATTCTTATCAATAATGAAAGACAAGAGTTGTGATTTTGTCTCTTTTAAAAAAACACAAACTACAATGAAAAGCAAGAAAAGGAGGATCTAACTTCTCAGGAGATTATGGGGGACTCGTTTAGATTGACGATCGCAAGCCATAAGTGGGCTTCGCCATCATCCATGCAGATGAGAACAGAGGATGCTATTGATTCGCTTGGCTTGTCTATAACCTCAGGTTTTTAGAGGACAAAGACCAAAAGAAGGTCCTATGTCCAATAAAAAGCCGAGTAGACGGGCTGAAAAGCCACATCTAAGCCATTGGAGGCAGAAGGAGAAGGCAAGGACCTTGGGGGGGGGGGGGTTCCCCCAAGGGACTTTTGTCACCTTGTAGCGGTGGCCGGTGTAGAACTTCCGCAGAGTTTTCTCTCTTTTCCTTCTCTGAATTTCTGTGCTTTGTCTGTGATTTTTTCTTCGATCTTTCTTCGATCCCTTTCTTCTTGGAGAGCTCTCCTATTTATAGGCTTTTAGGTGGCCATTTAGGAGGGTTTATGAGCCTTGATTGTCATAAAGCTACATAAAGGGAGGAGTTACAAAATTGAATTCTTTATTTTGTAACTCCTTTTTCTTGGCTTCTGATTGGCCGGAGGAGATTGAGGGCATTTAATCGCCTTTAATCGCCATGATGGGAGGAGTTTCATGGGTTAAATGCCATGAATCTCTTGACTTGTAACTCCCGGATGCTTGCTTCTTATTGGTCCGTCCAAAGAAATGGATTAATGACTGTAATAAAGTTAGTCAATTAATCACATTAAGTGGTCGCCGAGAATCTGAAGAGTCGCGGGCCGTGCCGCGTCTTTTGGGATTCTTCTGGTGATGATCATCGATGGATCTTCATGTAGATCGACATCAGATGACCATGTAATTTCAGGTGTTTGTTGCCAACAGCGGGTCGGTGCCATCAGTCCTGTCGATTTCTTGATCGGTCGGGTAGAAAGCATACTTTTTTTGGTTGACCGGGTGGCGATCAATATTGTTTTCAATACTCTTGATGATTGACCCGTGTTTTGGACGGATGTCAGAGGATTTGGTGTCTCAAAAGTATGAATTTTGGAAAGTACCAGAGGCTGGGCGCTTCGAATCGCGAAAAAACGGCGAAAACCGGGGTTTCCGGGGCCTTCCCGGCGACCCCGGGCTCCATGGTCGCCGGCGACCCTGGGCCAGGGTCGCAGGGCCCTGGGGGGTTTTCCCCCCTTTGTGTCCCGTTTTGTGTCCGTTTTTGCTGTTTTTCGATTTTTTTCTCTTCTGTATTTTTCCTTGACATTTTGACCATTTATTGGCCTGATTTCTTTGTAGGAAACCTGATGAGAACCCTTGCATTTTATTTTGCAAAGTTTCCAATTTCCTGAGAAAGCCGAAGACTTTGTCGCGCAGAGCTGCTGATTTTCCGTCAGAAGCTGAAACTGGGTCAAACGATGTCAGAATGACCTGAAATTTGGTGTGAAGCCTCTTGAGCAATAAATAAGACCAACCATAGGCTTTTGTTTGAGTTTTGAAGCCGTTTGGGGTCCTATCACCAGTAGACTTGCTTTTGTCGCGATGAAGATGTTGCGGTTTGATGTGCGGTCAACCGATGTCCGATTGACTTGAAATTTGACAGGGAACCTATTGGAGTCATTTTAAGATGATCCATAGGCTCTGTCTTAGAAACCATGGTCCTGGAGAGCTTTGCCGCCGAGAGGCCTGATTTGGCTTCCGAGCGTCAAACTATGGTCAAATGTTGTCGAAATGACCTGAAATTTGACGTGTAGCCCTTTATAAGCATTTTGAAGCCGTCCATGTGCTCTATCTGATGAGTAATGGCCTCGGTGGTTCTCGCCGCCGAGAGGCTTGATTTAGCTGTTCGAGGGTTGATGTAGGGTCAAACGTTGTCGGTTTGACTCGGAACTTGACGTGGAGCCTTTTGGAAGTATTTTGAGACCATCCATCGGCTCTGATCGAAGATTTGGTGTCTCCGATGCTTTTGCCGCCGAGAGCTCCTTTTTAGCTGTCGGAGAAGCGAAGTTAGGCCAAATGATTTTGAAATGGCACGTAACTTGTTGTGTACTCCTCTTTTGGCTGTCTTGAAGGATCTTGCAGTTTTTGTTTGATTCTGACAAGATTTGATTTTTGGAAGTAGCATTGCCTATTTATGGCAGGTTGCGACTACATGTAGCTCTTTGGATCTTGAAGAGGCAAAGTGACATTTTTGGTGTCAACAGTGCCTTAAGTCATACAAAGCTGCACATGGTGATACTAACGCTTGCATAAGTTTGTGGTTGTAGACAGGCTTGCATGGGTAAGGTCATTTTTCTTAAGTGGTGCTAGACTTGAATTTCACAATCCAGAGTCTGCTTAATCTTCTGTCTCTGTCTCATGCTCTACCTTTCCTACAAGAACGATTATCTCGGCCTCATCCGAATGTCATGTCTCGAGTTCTGTTCACTACCTCATAATTCCAAATTTGTTTTCAATTTTCTTCCACGCAGCTAATGTACCTCCATTTATAGAGTAGACAAAACTGCAACTAACTTGTGATACTTCTTCAGCTTGCATCTGTACACTGTCCAATTCAATAACCCATAAATCGGTAAAATCCACAAAATCTCCTTTATCATGCTATCAGGTCATGCACTTTTCTGCATAATACTTCTTCTTCTACTGCTGAAAATTGACATTGAATACTCCTAACCATCCACTTGGTACCTTCTGCTGAGGCGACTGCACCAGCACAGCTACAAGTTACCAAAGTTCTCGACCAAATCTATGACAAAAGCTCCTTGAATTTGAGAAATTCCTAAGTTCCTGGCACCAACTCCTTGCCTTACTAACTGAAAATCACCTCACCCTTCATAGAGTCAACAACTAATACGGCTTCTGCAGTCCTTCGTCTAAAAAAAATGGTCTAAGTTCACCCAAAAATCCACACTTGTATGCTGCATGATGATCCTCGATTAGCTGAAAAGGGGCCTTCAAGTACTACTCACACTCTTCTCTAGCAACCAAATGCACACATCTTCTCTCACTAACCACATTGATGATGCTGAAAGGCTGAAAATCTGTCGAAGTCCTTCGAAAACAACACACTAAGCACACAAAGTTCTCAATATTTGGCGTAAACACAAGTGAAAGACACTAAATGTGGGTATGGATACTTTAAATTCTCCCCCACTAAAGTGGAATTTGGTCCTCCAAATTCCCTAACAACAAGGACGAGAATAAGAGACAAGGGGAGTCTCTCCCACTAAAAGAAAAGAAAAATCGAACTCAAAGAAACAACATACAGTCAAACTGAACACAATGTCTAGTCAAAGGTCTAACGAGTTTTCACCACACGTCTTAATATCTCTAGAGTGTTTTATTTCCTAGAAACGTGCCCGCTCTGATACCAATCTGTCACGCCCCAAAATCGGGATTCTGCAGCGATTCGATCTCAGGGAGCGTGATGTGGGGTTAATTAATTTTTTTTTTGCTTTTCCCAGGATCCTCGTGTGTGAGGATAACAAAATTCCAACACAACTTGAATATCTCGCGGAAACTTACATGGCATTGCAACTCGGAGCCCGTGGCCATCGGATTCCGTGTCGCACTCAACCACTAACATAAAGCCATCAAATCAAGGCTCATAGTTAGACTGGAATTGTCACGACCCGGGGCCGAGATCTATTTACTTCGGCCAAACCCCGAGTCGCGATCTCATACTTACTCCCGCAAACTCCGAATTAACCGAAGTTAAAACGAAATCCACAAGGGATAATAAAACATTAATACTTGTCAAATGTACATTTTGCGGAATATATACATTGACTAAAACATTCGATACATTACGAATTCTTTACTAACCGTAAAGTTCAATATACACATTCTATTTCCTATTAAAGTCAACCACTATATATTCAATTACAATATAGGGGACTTCTATTTACATTCCAAAATGAATTACACAAAAATCATATTCAAAATGTTTTTAAAATAATCTCTCTCGTTTGCACTCAGGTCATGTCCATTTGATTAAACCTCCCAGAGGTATCGGATAGGCCTCCTCCGCTGGCGGTGCGGCCTCTGCAAGACGGTACGGGCAATTGGGCCTGTAATGTCATCAATAACACTGTGAATACGATGGTTCAACAATGTACATACAAAACTATGATAATACATGCTATCAATCAGTAAATCAATTCTATTTAAATCAAATCAACTACAGTAATCAAGTACTAATAATTCATTTCATTTCAAGTCAATTCTTCCAACGGAAACAATCGTTGTATTTGTAAACACAAATACTAGTCATTCATTATCAATTCATTCAGTTAGTCATTGCATGGTTATTCAGTGAGTACTCTTTTTATTACATGACTTATCAATGCCTGATCAAATGGTGGGATTTACCAGTGTCTTGATCAGAGATCATTGGCATCGCCACGGAGCTCCGAAACGCCCCCATTCCATCTACTGCAGTAGGATTGTTCATTACATTGTTACATTTAGTAACTATTCATTCAGTTCATTAATTCATTTTGTTAATTCAGTTCAGCTCAATAACAAGCTTAGGGAAACTACTATGTAGTGTCAGACTCGGGAATCAAATCAAATCCTTTTCAGACTTCTAAACCAACAATTGAGTGAAATGTTCGTTATCGAATGTATGTGTTATTCTTGATGAACATCACTTTTAATTAGTAATTTGTATATTCCGATAACCTTAGGTAACACCTATGAAGGTTTAGATATCAATAAAACTAGCCTGTGTAATTAGGCTTTTATTTCAAGAAAATCAGACCTCAATCTGAATTGTTCCACAGGTTCGGTCAACATGTCGGTCATCTGTCGGTTGACCGACGTGCCACTCTTGGTTAACCGAACTCATTTCGGTTCACCTTCCAGAACCTTGCATTTTCTCTAAAAATCCTTGATAATCTAGTCGGTCACCTTTCGGTCTACCTCTCGGTCAACTGAACTCACCTGGTCGACCACTCGGTTGACCGCGATCCACACTCCAAAAGCTTCAGAATTTCTGATGCTTCAAGGAACTCTCAATCGGCTTGTCGGTCGACCCTCGGTCGACCGAAATTTCCACTTCGGCTCACCGAACTCAGTTCGGTAAGCTCTCCCGAAGCTGGATTTTTTATGCATTTCTATCAGGTGGGCTCGGTCAGGCGTCGGCCGAGTGTCGGTCAGCTTTCCAGAGACTAAAACACACTAAAAAATGACCCTGGACCAGTTTGGTCAGCAGTTCGATCAGGTGTCGGTCGACCGAATTGTGCCCAGAAGTTCAGTTTAGAACTTTAGAATTTTTGAAGTGAAATTTGGAGATTGAACTCCTTGAGTTCTTACAAGTTTTAAAACATCATAAATCATGGAAAGCATATATACTTGCCTCTATTTGAAGATCAATGGATAAAAAGCCTCTTTGTACCTTGGCTTTGATGAATTTCCCCAATTTGAATCTCCTTTCTCAAGCTTCAACTCCAAGGAAATAGAACAAGTTGAGGAAGAAGATGAAGTGGATGAAATCCTCTTCAAAAGTACAGCCAAAGCTTTAATCTTGATGCTTGAAAGAAAGAATGGAAGAAAGAAGAGAAAAGGAGAAGAAGAAGGGGCCTAGGGTTAGAATGAGTTGAATGAACTCATTGAGTTCATCTCTTAGCTTATATAAGCTTCTAATTTGAATTTTGGCCAGCCACCTCTCTTTTTATTACAATTCGAGTCAAATGAAAGGTCATTTGATCCGTTTCTCACCGAACTACTTCGAGCTTATTACGAAAGTAAACGTAATCCTCAAGATATGCGTGTTGGTATCAAGATTTTCCGTACTCGACAAAATATGCAGAAACTCGTATTTACACAAAACTCCCTCATTTTCTTATTTGAGTTCAAAACTCCATTCAAACCATTCAATCTCATTCATTATCGTTTCATTAAGCCTAATTCAATCATTTTAGGCTAATTCCATTCAATTTGGTCATAATTCATCATTAGATTAATTAAACATGGTTAATTAGCTTTAATCTCAACTAATTAGAGTTAATCTCAATTAACTCGGGACGGGGTCTAACAGGAATAGATCAAAAGCCATAAACTGTGGAGCTGACTGTTGAGATAAAAAATGTCACTTTGCCTCTTCAACATCAAGAAAGCTACATGAAGCCGCAACCTATTACAAACAGGTAATGCTACTTCCAAAAAATCAAATCTTGTCAGAATCAAACAAAAACTGCAAGATCCTTCAAGACAGCCAAGAGAGGAGTATACATGAAGTTTCGGGCCATTTCAAAATTATTGGCCTAACTTCACTCCTCCAGTAGCTAAATAGGAGCTCTCGGCGGCTACGGCATCGAAGACATTAAATCTTCGATCAGAGCCTGTGGATGGTCTCAAAATACCTCCAAAAGGCTCCACGTAAAGTTCCAAGTCAACCGATAACGTTTGACCCTACATCAACCCTCAAACAGCAAAATCAAGCCTCTCAACAGCGAGAACCACCAAGGCCATAACTCATCAAACAGAGCACATGGCTGGCTTCAAAATGCTTACAAAGAGCCACACATCAAGTTTCAGGTCAGTTCGACAACGTTTGACCAGACTTTGACTCTCGGAAGCCAAATCAGGCCTCTCGGCAGCGAAGCTCCTCGGGACTATGGTTTTCAAAACACAGCTAATGGATAGTCTCAAAATGACTCCAATAGGCTCCCTGTCAAATTTTAGGTCAATCGGACATCGGTTGACCACACATCAAAACGCGACATCTTCCTCGCGATAAAATCAAGTCTACTGGCGACAAGACCACACATGGCTTCAAAACTCAAACAAAAGGCGATAGTTGGTCTTATTTATTGGTCAGGAGGCTGCACCTTAAATTTCAGGTCATTCCGACATCATTTGACCCAGTTTCGGCTTCTGACAACAAATCGGCAGTTATGCGCGATAAAGTCTTCGGCTTTCCCAGAAAATCAGAAACTTTGCAGAGGCTATCTTGGTGATCATAACATCACCTCTCTGCACAATCTATCTGACCATGTAAAACTTCCTCTGTACATGCTTGTTGACTCATGGGTTCCTTGGACTTAGCGACTGTCCTGCTTTTATCACAGTAAACTGTGAGCGGCTGTCCTGCCAAAAGTACCACTCCAAGTTTTATGAGGAATCTTTTGAGCCAATCTACTTCCTTAGCTGCTTCTTAAGTGCCTACAGCATAAACACATACCCAGAAGTTGATTTCCTGGAATCCTGATCTAACTAGAAGTTAGTATTTATGTATATGACTGGAATAAACTCATTACTGCCGTAAATCAACATGTGATCTCTAGTCCTTCTCAAGTATTTGAGAACATATCTTAGAGCAGTCTAATAAAAAAACCTAGGCTAGACTGATATCTGCTGACTAGGCCTGCTGCATGACAGATATCCGATCTTGTTCAAAGCATAGCTAACAGTACCAATACCTTATCAATGAACACATCATGAGATAAGCCTATCATCCTATTTTTCCGGTCTCAATGGAAATTGATCCCTAGGATGTACCTAGCTTCTCCCAAGTCCTTCATATCAAAAGTCTTAGTTAATCGAACTTTTACTGTTGACGATATCCCTATGTCACTCCATAGGAGAAGGATGTCGTCGACATACAATACCAGAAAAACTACCCTGCCTTCTAGACTTTTCATGTACACACGACTCATCTGAATTTTGACAAAAATCAAATGACTTGATTGCCTTATCTAAAATGGATGTTCTAGTTCCGGGATACCTGCTTCAGTCCATAAAAGGATTTTTGCAGCTTGCAAACTCTTTGCTCTTGGTTATTAGCTATAAAATTATCTGGCTGCATCATATAGATGTCTTCCAAAAGATGGCCGTCGTGAGATGCTTTCTTGACATCTATTTGCCAAATCTCGTAACCAAGATGGACCACAATAGATAAGAGTATCCAGATGGACTTGAGTACGGCTACTGATGAGAAGGTTTCCTCATATTCGAAACATTCTTTCTGAGTATATCCTTTCGCAACAAGCTTGGCCTTTAAAGGTCTCAACTCTTCCATCTGGTCATCTCTTTCTCTTATGGATCTACTTGCACCCAATAGTTTGAATATTGGCAGGCAAGTCCACAAGTGCCCAGACCTGATTGGAGTACAAAGACTCAACCTCAGCTTTCATAGCATTTAGCCAACGTTCCCAAACTATGTCATTAACTGCTTCAACATAGTTATAGGGATCTTGTTCTGGTTCTTCTAGGATTGGCTCGTAAGACTCTCCCAAAACTGAGAACCTGTCAGGGGTCCTGACAATGCTCCCACTACGACAAGGCACTGGTGTAACTACTGGGTCATGTATGGGTGAATTTTCTTAAAGTTCGGTTATTCTTGATTTGGAATTGATTGCTCTTGAATTTCTTCCAAGATAACCTTTTCTAGAGATTTCCGGTCAATTATATAATCTTTTTCCAGAAGACCGCATTGGTACTGACAAGCACTTTCTGCTTTCTGGGATTATAGAATAACTAATCTTTAGTTCTTTTGGGATATTCTATAAACGTGTATACTTTCGACTTCGATTCCAACTAATTCGCCTTAACCTTCATCACGTGTGCCAGACAACCCTAAAAACGTTGTAGACTAGACTTCGCACGGTTCATAACTCCTGGGGAGTCTTAGGTATAGACTTTGATGGAATGAGGTTTAGTATATACATTGCAGTTTCCAAAACATATCCCAAAATGTAGGTAATCCTGAGAAAATCAAGATAGACCTAATCATATCTTAAAAGAATCTGGTCCCTTCTTTCTTCTACTTCGTTCTGTTGAGGCAGACCAGGAAAAGACAACTGGGATTAAATCCCATTTTCTTGATAAGTATCCCATAAAATCAGTGGAAAGATATTCTCCTCCTCGATCTCATCGAAGAGTATTTATACTTTTACCTTAACTACTGTTCTGCTTCCGCTCGAAACTCTTTGAACTTTTCAAAATGCTCAGACTTGCGGTGCATGAGGTATATGTATCCATAGCTTGAGTAATCATCGGTGAAAGTGACGAAGTACTCGTATCATTCTCTCGCTCTGATTTATGGGTCCATACATATCAGAATTCACTAACTCCAACAAATCTTTCGCCCTACTGCCCTTAGATGAAAATGATCCTTTTTGTCTTTATGCCTTCCAGAACAGACTTGCAGAAAGGCATTGGTTCTACCACAAATGAAGGCAAGATACCATCTTTCACTAGCCTGTCAATCCTGCTTAGGTTTGTATGACCTAGCCTCAGTTGCCAAAGTAATGTTGGATTAGATGAAGGTAATTTCCTCTTTAATGATGCTCTATTATAAATATCAGTGTCATGTATCTCATACATTGTGAGACTCAAACAAATAAAGGCCATTGATTACCTTGTCAGAATATATAAGAGTACTGTTCCTCTTTAAGATAATTTCATTACCAAAAGTAATAGAATAACTCTTATTCATTATACTAGAAATTAAAATTCCATCTTAAAACGGTACATATTATGTATCTGACAAAATCAACTTAATATCTGAAAGCAACTAAGTTACTAATCCCACTGATACTGTTTCTGTCATGTCTTCCGAGCTCAGGTTAACAATGATTTCTCCGCCACTAATCCTCCTGGTTATAACTCCTGCAACGTATTACATATGTGATTAGTTGCACCGCAGTCTACATACTAGGATTCTGAAGTACCAGTTGCAAAACTAACTTCAGAAACAAGTGAGTCAATCATACCTGAGGTCCTTTCCTTAGACAAAAGATCTGGACAATTCCTTTTCCAATGTCCTGTCATACCACAGTGAAAACACTTTCCCTTTACTCCTATATCCTTGGCCTTGGCCACACCACTAGTAGAACCATTCTCCACCTTAGGACCCTTGATAACTGATTTCTTCTTGCTATCCTGGTCTTTGCCTTTCGGTTTAGACCTAGCAAATGACTTTTCTGTCATGGGGGGATTTTGCTTTTTCTTCATGATTTCTTTAGCCACTACCAGCTGGCGAGACAGCTCAAGTAAAGTCATTTCCAATTTATTATAATTGATCTCAAAATGGTTGAAAGAATCTGATAGTGATTGAAGGATCATGTCAATCTGTGATTCTGTATCAATCGTAGCACCCAATACATCTAACTCATTCAATGCTAACATCATTTTCAGTATATGGGCATGTACTGGGGTTCCCTCAGTCATCTTAGTTTTTAGCAGCACTTTCATAGCATCCTGCCTAGCAGGCCTGACCTGGTCTACAAACATCTCCTTTAAGTTCGATATAATATCATATGTTGACTTATAGGATTGATGTTGATCTTGCAAAACACTAGACATGGATGCCTGTATAAAACATCTAGCTATCTCATTGTCTTTGGTCCACTTGGTGTAAATGTCTTTCTCGTCCTGTGGTGCATTAGGGTCAGGTTCAGGAAGGGAGGGTATGGTAAGGACATATCTGCATCCTGAAGCGGTTAGGATAATATCCAGGTTCCTTTCCCAATCTATATAGTTGGATCCCATCAACTTATTCTAGTTGAGGATGGTTGCAAGTGGATTGAAAGTATTCGAATTCATGCTGTATAAACTAACCATATATTCAATGAAAGAATATAAATGACATTAGGGTTTAGTATTCTACCAAATTCATGTGGGAATCCTCATAAGCACTGAATTTAGAATACATCGGAATCCCAATCCCTCAGGGCATGCCTCCTACGAGAGTGGGAATGCCACTTAGATTGGTGCGGATCAAAGTTTGTGAAAATTAGAATTAAGACTAACTATCCATGATCCCCATCATTCATTATCATCTAGGTATCTCATACCAAATTATGTATGACTCCTGATTAGCTTTGGTTTTTAAAATACATGAAGCAAATCTTATGGGATACTACATCACTATTTTAGTTAAGTGTGACCCACCAACTAAAATTGCGTGACAACCGTTTTGGGCAGCTCATCCTATGGGAGTGAACCCCCACCACGTCTCACCAATACTATCCAATGGAGATCCATATCTAGTAACCAGACAAATAAAAGCCTCTGAAGGAACGACCACACTCTTGGTGGCGCGAGGCTAATACTTTCCTTACAATGGACCTATGGTAGAAAACCATGGAGATTTCTCAATTTTAAATGCCCCACTCCCACTTAATATTTTGAATTGAGGATTTCCCTTTAAGGTATTAGGGCACACATATATATAAACATCAAATCATCTCATGATATGATCAAAGATTGATTCCAAGTCAAGTTATTTTAAGGAAAGTCTAGTTTCTTAAATTATTGTTAGCAATGTGTCAATCTCATGGGTCATCAACACTAATTAGAACTCTTTCCAAAAATTAATTTGATTTGACCAATCTTAGTAACTTGTTATATTTGGATCAGATTTGGAAACATTCTAAATTAATCATTCATCCATAAATAGAAAATGCTAAAAATAGAAACTAGTCCTCTCCTCCACATGGCCCAAGCGGAATAGATTTCTTGGACTTCTAGACCTTCCAAAATTGGAATTCCTCAAACTCTTTGGGAAACTTCAAAGCACCTTTGGTAATCTTCAAACTCTTTGATTAGGAGTCCAACATCGCTTTCCTTCTTCGTCTCGGACATCGCAAGAATTTAAAAATCTAGAAAATTACATAAATTCCTATGTCTCTACGATGAGACTTACATGGTAATCTAAACATGGAAATAAAGGGCTATAAAGAAATTCACCATGCCTTGCCCTTTCATGGGATACCAAGGAAACCATGGTGCCCTTTACACTTAGCCTCAAATAAACCAATAACCATAAATAGAAAGCATAATCTTGTGGGCAATATGGAGAGGACAAGATCACCTGCAAGTTAGCATCTCATACAACAATACAAATCACACAAATAGGCTGCCAAATAATGCTGGCAAAATAGGACTAAGAAAATAACTCAAAACTGAAAAATCCAAAATTCTGCACTTTCTGAGCAGTGTCTTCGGTCGACCGACCAGATGGCTCGGTCGACCGACCTGCTAGAGTTCGGTCACCGAGCACGGGTCTCGATCGACCGAACCGATGGAAACCAGAAATTTGGGTTTCTGCAGTTCGTGTCCAATCTTCTCCAAATCACTTCCAACGTGTTCCAATGGCTTCCTATCATCCATCCAACATTATTAAACCTTTTTGTGAGTGTCCAAACATGGGTTCACTAATTATCCATGCAAAACCATCAAAATTGATCCGTACAAGCACTTGCTCTATCCTCTACGCATCTCATGCAAAGATTAGATCAAGCTAACTAGTCTAACATGATTAGAGATGAGGAAAGGCTTTGATACCAATTGTTGGAAATTAGGTGGGCCTCTAGGATAGGTTTCAAAACATTTTGATCCACTTGATGCAGCGATCAACTATCCAGAAGGCTATCAAAACCAATCCAAGATGCGTACCCTCAATCTCAGCCATCATGATCAGTAAAACAATCTATTTAGAAGATAGAAACAACAACTAACAAACCACAATAAAATCTACAGCATACAAGGAAGTAGATTATAACTTTGGAGCTCGGTTGTGCTCTAATGGAGACGTTGCGTATTTCTTTGATGATGAAACACTTTCTCATATCAAATAGGAATCTCCAAGACCTCTTGATCTTCCACGCTATGACCTGTATCAGATTCTCTTTTTCTCAAGAACATGGTGGGATCTCCAAGAGAAAACTACTAGAAACTCAAAGGAGGAACTAGAAGAAGAACTAGAAGAGGGAGAAGCATGCAACTCTTGCACACAATTGGTCTGGGCGTGCAACTCTTGCACTAAGGTGTTGTGGGCGTGAATTCCAAGGGGGAATAAGGGGCTGCACATCCAACACAAAGCTCCTCTATTTATAGCCCATAAACTCTCCTCTTCTTTACCAATTAAAATAGAAGTCTTGCTTCAATTAAGAATTGACAACTTACTATATCATAATTTGAAGTCTCACTTTAAATATGATTAGTAACTTTCTAATTCATTTTCTAATTAAAATAGAAGTCTCACTTCTACTAAAATTAGTAAGTTTACTATTACCACTATTAGAAGTCTTACTTCAAATAGAAATAGTAACTTTCCTTTTACAGTTCAACTAGAAATAAAAACTTTCTATAATTGGGCTAGCATGGAGACCACTAGGGATTCCTTAGAAAGCTGGCTCCAACTGGGACTCGCGACCCCACATCTCATGTGCAATCTGGGCCCATAGTTAATTGTAAATAACTCCACTATATAAATGCAATTGAACTCCAGTCTTAGGAATTTATTACATAGAAGACCCTAAACTTCCCTATTACCACAAGTAGGCCCCTCCATCAATATCCATGGATCAATTGGACCTGTCTTTCAAACTTAGATTCATATCTTATTATCCTTGAGCCCCAATTAATTATAATGATCATAGGTACCTTTCTAATTAACTCTTAATCGGAATGAGTGCGCACTTACCAATGAAAAATCCATTAAACTGCACAAGGGGATATTAAAGATAGATTCCATCTTGACCATTGAATGTTCCCATAGCTCTACTACCACGTACCAAAATCACCGAGGTGTTGACCTACAGTTGACCTCACTCATTGGTGACTCAAAACAAATGAATAGATAGAAACTTGTGTTCATTAATGTCTCAGGATTGAGAGCCTATTGCTAAGGAATTATGAGAGCAGATCTGAAGTAAAGACAGTGTTCATAAGGTGCTTCTCATGACCCTTCAATACATCCAATGTACCAGCACTATGATCCAGAGTGTTACATCTAATATACTTGAGGACTTTGGTTCATCTCATGAACCATCATGTCATTCGTATTGTTTATATGCAGGTAAGTAATAAAAACACCATTCATCTCATAAAAGGAAAGCATGAATATATTGATAAATAAAGAAATTAATCAATTTATTATATCATCTACTGGATTGAGTCCATAAAACTAATAATCCTAATATGAAAGGATTCTCATCAAGTTTTATATAGGGAAATTACGCCAATAAATGTGCAAAAATTTCAGGTAAAATACCGAAGAAAAAAGAATCGGAAAAGACAGAACGAAACTGTAGAAAATCGGCGACCAAAAGGGTCCAAACCCCATGGTCGCCGGTGACCCTGGGTGCATGGTCGCCAGTGACCTTGGAAATCTGGGTCGCCGGATTTCCACTGAAAGGGGGTTTTTCGACCCCTTTTCGCGTTCCGGCCCCTATGGTTTTCCAAAATTCTAACTTTCGAGGCACCAAATCCGTCGATCTTCATCAACATCACGGGTCCGTTCCCGAGAGTATCAAATCATCATTGATCGCCAACCGGGAAACCAAGAAAGTGCACTTTCTGTTCGATCGATTGAGAAATCGACAAAAGAGGTGGCACTGGCCCGCTGTTAGCAATCAATGTCTGAAGTTGCATGCCCAATCAGAAGCAAACAAAAAGGAGTTACTGGTTAGCCATAAACACGACCTTAACCCATGTAACTCCTCCCATCATGGAGATTAAAGGCGATTAAATGCACTTAATTCTCCACCGACGAATCAGAAGCCAAAGAAAAGGAGTTACAAAATAAATCATTCAAAACTTGTAACTCCTCCCATTATGTGGCTTTAATACATTTAAGGCCCATAAACTCTCCTAAATGGGCACCCTATAAATAGGAGGAAGAATAGGTCCAGAAATCCAAGGACGGAAAAGGGTCTAGAAAATTCCATCAGTCATCCCAAAAAAAAGAGAGAAAACTCTGCTGAAGTTCTGCATCGACTACCGCTACAAGGTGACAAAAGTCCCTTGAGGGGCACTTCCCCCAAGGTCCCTTTGCCTTCTCCTTTTGTCTCACTACGTCAAAATCATGTATTACCGACGCCTGACTAAGAGATTAAACGATTGCTGAAAACGGTCGCATATTAGAGACTGTTTCTTTTAAACAAAGGCGTATTTCAACAGTTGTTTCTCAAAGAAATAAAAATGGTCGTTGAGATTCCCGGGCTCACTACCGTCGTGTTTGCATTCCCACCCTTTTTTTTCCTTCTTTCCCTCATTTTATTTCTTCCCTCCCTTCTTTCTTTCTCCATCAATCGTGCCATCTCTATTTGGGGTTTCTCTTTCGTGCACTATTTTGAGATCACTCTTCTCATTTTTCTTTTGATTTGATGCTCATAAAGGTTTACACTCTTTAGCTTTTCTTATCTGTAGGTCTCTCTATTATCTATACCTCTTATCTCTTTCATTGACGATCACTTCAATGGGTTTTTTTAGCCCTGCTACATGGATGGATTTTGGGGTCGGTCTCCAGAATCCGTTCATGTAGACTTTTTGGGTTTTTTTTAAATATTTGTATCTGGTTTCAGTTGTGAATTTCTGAACTTGGTTGCTTTTGTTTTGCTGTTTGGTGAATCTCTGTCCATGGATTTATTTCTATAAATCTTCAGCCAGATCTGAAAGCTTTGCCGAACGAAAATAACCAAGTGATGACATTTTTTTTTATTTCAACTTGGGTTTTTGTGGTTTGTAGAAATGAAGGTTGGAGACAAGGATATTCAGTTCATTTGATGCAGACCAACCCAGGTCTCTCTCTGCTCATTGTTCTCTCAAACTGCTCTCTCTGCTTTTCTCTGCAAAAATCTCAAGGTAAAACATCACAATCCTGATTTATTTTCTATTTTATTGCTTTTGAAAGTTCTCAAATATATGACTACATATGGGGATTATGGCTGGATTTTGGGGATGTAAGGGATTTAAGGTTTCTTTAATTTGGGGATTTTAGGGATTTTGTTTCATGTGTAGATTTGGGGGATGATCCGTTGATTTTAATGTTGATCCCCGTTTGGATGGAGAACCATTTTTGTTCTGTTTCGTTTTTGTTTTTAGGCATTCAACGCCATCAGCGATGGAGACACGAAAAACACGGCGCACGATGAGTACTCTCATTTATCATCTCCTATTCTTCTTTTTCTTCATCATCTAATACCCTTACCAACCCATGTATGTACGTAGCGCATTTCTTCCTTCTCTTCTTCCTCTCATTCTCTCACTTCTTATTGCACCTAAGCCTTCTATCGTCGTTCTACTGATGGTGCAAATTGCTAGTGATTCCACACTAAATCAGTTCTTTGACTTTCCTTTCTCTGATTTTGTGCAACCAAATCAGAATTTCTACCCAAACCTCCCACCTTTGTATGAACCAGGTACCTCTCTCTCTCTCTAGTTACTCATGAAAATTAAACACATGCACTTAAAGAGCAAAACGTTTCTTCCTATTAGCTATATTAGTTTCATGATGTCAAATGCCCAAAATAAACTTTCTGAATAAAATTTTTTGCCGAACTCATAGTTTCAATGGCATCATATCTGAGTTCCCTTTAAATCTCTGTTATGTGCTCTTGCATTATTTCCATTTCTGAAAAAGTGGGTCTTTTCTGTACTATGGATAATATTTTGCCTCTTATGTTCTAGTTAGTACTGAATATAGAATTCTTCTGTTCAATAAATCTTGTTTTTTTAATTTTTTCAAATTCTTATCTCTCTCTCTCTCTCTCTCTCAAGTAGTTAGCCCCACCCAAATTGGTTTGGGATCAATCCAGCTCTCTCTCTCTCTCTCAAGTAGTTAGCCCCACCCAAATTGGTTTGGGATCAATCTGGGTGAGATGCTTCTTTTAAGCATAGTGATGATGTGTAGAATGAAAATTGTGTGGATTAATGTATGTGCAGCGGATTAAATGATCTTAGCAGTTAGTTTTAGTCCTTGTGCAGAATGGTTATACATTGTGCCAACTCATTGTAAGTAAAATTCAAGGGCCATTAATATCTAGATCAATGTCAAATTATAACCAGCGTCCATTAAAGGTGGAACAGTGTGTAAAGAGATTCAAATGATCATAGGTAGGTCCTTCATATTAAAATGAAAAAAAGAAAAAAGAAAAAAAAGACACCAATATAAGGTTTGGAGCATTTCCATGGATGAAAGTAGCTCCATTACACTCTGGAGTGGAACAAAACTACTGGGGGATGGGGGCTTTCTCACCTTCAAGGCAGTTAAATAACAGTGTGAGTCTAAAGGATTTTGCTCAAACTATATTCAGTTGAATCTCATTGTTATGTTTGGCTTCTTATAATTTTCCTGTAAATGTACTGATTTATTATATGATAACATGGTACATATTCAATAAAAAGAAGTGAGTGAAATGAAAGTAAATTCTCCAACACTCTCTATTTCTTTAGCTAAAAAGAAATAGAAACAGGATTGAAGAACAGAGGATAACAAGGGAAAAGAAACAAGCTTTACTTTTTGTATGTTAATAAGATAATATTGTCAAGAAATTCATTTGGTATTTCAAAGTTTGATATTTATTTTTTATACATATGGAAAAAATGGTTTCCCACCTAAAGAAATCACATGCTTTTTCTTCTCCTCCATTACTTGTAATCTTCTTAGGACCATTGATATTTTGGGCTAGGACTTGTAGTTGCAGAAGAATGACCCAACTAGAAGGGTCTTGCCCAGGCCTCAATAAATCTCATGATATCGCTGAACGAGAAAGAAAGCTCCAAAAGCTCCAATAGGCGAAGGATCCCTCCAGCTCATAGCAGTTGCCCCAAGTGCTCAATTGATGGAAAATCATGACACATGAGGGTCCATAGACCTTTTTACTAGTGTAAGCCACCACGGATGTGGGTGCTCATCCCACATGATATTCATGTCATCGGGGTCAAAACTTTAAGCAACATAAACAATCAAATTGCTTGGAACATTGAGACGCCAAAAGTTTTTGTAGCTTCTTGCATCCAAAGGGATTGCATCTTTGAGGCCCCACTTTTCGTTTAGAATAAAAGAAAGTGGATTTGCTTTCCAAGCTAGCAGTTGAGTTAGGCATGAAAGACACCAATGAAACAAGGAAAGACCAATCATTCCCTATAGAAAGGAGTTACATCATTAAAAAGAACATATTGCAAAAAGTAGCGAAGGAGGGGGAATATTAGGTCATCTTACCATTTGAACATGCACTTAATATCTAATCAATTATCACACATGCAAGTTGTTGATAGTGATCTAGAGTATTGTTTTGAATTGGCCATATAAATTGGTATGATTACTTTCAGATAATGTCACCATTTCTCAAAGTTTATTACTTCATTTACAGTCATGTTTCAGGAAATTATAGAATGCACTATTGGTAAGATGTATGCATCATTTTGAATCATTTGATAGTTTTGTTCCTGTATCATTAATGGATTTTGTTTTTAATTTGGATTTTTCCCAAAAGTCTGAAATGTTTTTTTTTTAAACTTTAACTCTTAATGCTTAAGGCAGTGTGCTGATGTTGCATTTTTTTCTATCATCATTTTCCATGATATTGATGTGTGAGGTCTTAATTCATATCAACATTAACTAGCATCATATGATTCATATGTAAAGCCTTGTTAATTTCATTCACATGACCTTCTTGAAGGATGCAGACCGAAGAAAAAAGAGTGATGATGATGATGGAGTGAGGATGTGGATAGAGCAAGTAAGAGAAGCCACCTACAAGGTCGAGGATATCATTTCCAGGTTTTTGCCCTTTCAATTTCTAGCCCCAGATTGATACATGTCAGAAAACCCTAATCCTCTCTTGATTGAATGAGATTTTGAAGCTCTAAATTATTTAGGTTCCACACTCATCTATTTTCTTGTCCTGTTTTACCCATTTCCCTTGAGATTGTGATCCATGGCAGGGTGTTTGATTTCTCAGGCCTGATATGTCACTTATCTGAATCTCATGGGATAACTATTAACTAAACTTCAAGAAAGAAAGAATTTCTCTAGTGGTGCTGTAGTGCCTCCTATTGATGGAAGCTTTCACCTGGAAATCAGTGCACAACTAAAAAAAGATCATCCTGAAGCCGCCAAAGAGGTGAAGAAAAATGCAAACCCCATGGGCTCTACACTATTCTCATGGACCTTAGTCTTCATGGGCTAACAACTGGTGTTTAGAATTTTCTAATTCTCTTAACACAATAGGAACTAAAAAAAAGGATTCCCAATGTTTTCAAGAGATGGGAGCAACCCTAAACTTCTTCCATGAAATAAGAATTCAGGGACCCTGTTTAATCGTGTATCCAAATACCTAAAAGACTTATAGGCAATGCCTTTCTATGAAAGGTGCTAGAGTAAAGGATTAAGGGTGAAGGGCCATAAAAAAATCTCCCCTTCTAGAGGAATTGAATACGCACCAATCACCACAAGAAAAATTACATCCTAAGAAAGTGACAGTCCTCATCTCCATCTCCAACTTGGACCCGTCATTCCTCACCTCTTTAATACTCGTTCAATGGAGTTCATTCAGTCTTTTTTCTTTCTTTTTTCTCAAAATATGAGCTTTTCATATCTCTATCCACAACAATTTACTAAATACATCGAAATTTCCATCTAACTCTTTTTTCTTTTAAAAAACCATCCTCATGAAAACAGCAACGAGAGATTTATATCTAATAATAGCATATAATAAAACTATAAATACTGCATAACTGATTTAATCTTATTTAGACATCTGATGTTTTTATGCTCTAGGCTTTAACAAATTCCCATATTTACTGAATCCCTTCTTAATAAAAGGGCCTTGATTGCAGATTGAGATACAAAGAAAATTTGCTCAAATCCTCACATATATGCCTAACTGATGCTTGATTAACTATAAAGTGATTTATTGAATTATTGGTGAGTTTTATATTTCATTAGACAAATTACCTCGTTTTCTTATTGAACATTTTCTGGACCATTATTCATTTCATCTTGATTTTGGACAATGTATTGAACTTTGTTATGTAATGAAGGATATTGATAGGAGTGTTGCAGATGTTTTAGTGCAAGTACTGTCTGCAAAGAGTTCAAATATGAAATATGTGAAACTATCTTTCACCATCACTTTCACCTCTTTTCTCTTCATCTATGGATGGGTTTGTGCAACACTGTTTCTATTGGTGTATATCACTTCCCTTAGTTCCACTGTGATGACATCTTGGTGAGCTTGTATTATTGAGAGGGCATGTAATATTAATTGTCTAGATCTTGCAATGGCAGGCCTTGTGGGTTACAAGAAATCATTTGCATGGAAACTCCTGATGATGGCATTATCTAGGGCTACTTTTATTTTAAACTCTATCTGCAACTTACACTAAAGCTCTTTTTATATCTCATTGGCATTGTCATCATCTTACATATCATAGTGATAAACTAGCCATCATTTTAAGTAACATGATTTATCTTTTCTTGCTGTTTTATATTAGATTAGTTTTTGTAGATGAAATGGGTACTTACTACTTACCATTCAAACGAAAAGATGAAATGGGTACTTTGGCTCTTATATCATTTATGAGAGTGAGTGTAGCTTTACTACTTAAATTGACTAAGAGTAAGAAAGGAAGATGTTTTGTTTTTTCACTGTTGTTATTTACTTAATCTAATTACTTGAGTTTGTTGGTTTTGTTTCACCTTGAGTTATGTTAGCGTTGACTGGAGAGCATTGAAATAGATATTTGTGGTTTGCTCTAGTGAATTCTGCACTCTAGTGAGGTGTCCTACAATGACAGCCGGACCAAGGTATATTTTCTCTCTCCCCTGGCTGAGTTTTTATTTTTTTAATTATTATAATATGGAAGCAAATTTAGGTTGAATTTTCCAAGTAATGATTGCTTTTCCTATGAAAACTCTACTTGTAAATCTTGGTTCATTTGGCATACCTTCAATCCCACTCTTCATTTTTAAAGTCCCAACCTGCCCATATAAGTCGTGGGCTATTATCTATTGAGTTTTTGGGAATCAAGGCAGGTATGGGTTTTAAGACACAGGTTCAAAAGGTGATACATTCAACCTGCCCATATAAGGGGTGAGTTGGTAGTGAGTTTGTCAGAATGAGGTAAGTATAGGTTTCTAGATTTTGGCCCGATTGGTGTTCTGACTAGATTCAGATTTCCTTTGCCCAAACTCTCCCCATCCTATTTCGCTGCTGATGTTGGTCAGGCTATCTAGGTAACTATTGATCTTGGCAGTGCGTTAGGCTTCAAAACATTGCTTTGGTGTTAATTCTCTTGTGTTGTAGGAGTTGCTTACTTCTGTGGGATCCTTGGGATTTTCTGACGGCAAAGCAGACATTACAAAAGTATCAACATGTGCAGGTGACGTAAGTTTCTATCTTTTTAATTTAATGATTGGGGGGTGGGGGATTATGGGAGGATTAAGCAAATCAAAGTGAACAGGATATATTGCTTTATTTTCAAATAATTTTGAAATTGAGCCATTGATTCTGATCAAGACTTGATTACTGGAAATATAGGAATTGAATGTGCAGTATTGTGCACGTGCCATGAATCATGATCCATGCCTTCTTTCATTAGGAACATTTTTAATCTCTCACATTGATTTGATTAGTTAGCATGTAATTCATTCAAAATAAGTATTTCATGCTGGTAAAGGAGCTTCATGTTTTTGTATAGGTTGTCATGCTCCTCGAAATCTCAAGATTTTTATGGTTATGGTTATGGATCCTTGATATATTCTTTTTCTACTTTCTATCCATTGCACTCCATGATGTCTCTGCTATTTAAGTGTTAAACACTTAAACAAGAACATTGCTTTTAGCTTCAGTCTAGATGTTTGGCTGATGATAATTTGTGGAATTTTAAGTAGGCTTTCTTGGTAACTGTGCGGAACAATAAACGTGTTGGCTACACATATGAATTAACCTTAAAGTTCAAAGGCAAGTTAGAGTTGCTTATGTGGGTTATGTTTTAGAAAAAGTGAATGTTTGTGCAGTACGTAAAATCATCTGACATTTGAATATAATTGAAATAGGGGAATGGCTTGTTAAAGAGGAGAGCAAGACAAACGAAGGCCACATTGATATCCCGGAGTTTTCATTTGGTGAATTGGAAGACCTGCAGGCATGTGCTGTAATGTATTTGAATATTTATGCACACTAGACTGAAGTATGGATGATAACAATGGTGAAGACGGTTATGGTGTTGAGTTAAGAATTATATTTAACAAGAACTAGAGAAAGTACAGAGTGTTCATGTGGTATAATTGGTTTATGCTGCTGTAGAATGGAAGTGCTCTAAATTTGAGAATGGTGTGAACTGTGAAGTGACTATTGTTAGAGACAAGTGCAGGCTACTGGTTTCTAATTTACAAGAACTTGCAAAGTGCTTGGAAAATTGGGGTTCCTTTTTTTGTTTCTCACCCTAAAGTGATGATTCAATTTACCATCTACAGAAGGATCAGCTATTATAGTGCCTTTGGAATTGCAAAATAGTGCTTTGCTCATGGTTGTAATTTCTTTGTTGAGTTTATGCAATTATGCAAATTTAAAATGTGTGTTAATTGCCATCCATAGAAATCTTGTATTCTTGTTGAAAAGCAAATAAACTGCATTCAAACCTTTTTATTTGCAGCTTCTTAGAGATGAAACATCCTTGAAATCCTATTTGCCCTGTTTTGCAGATGGAAGTGCAACTCAGCAAGGGGAAGGATCTCAAAGTGGCAGATAAGAAGCAAATTAACAAGGATCTTTGGACTGCAGAAGTAGTAAATGTTGGATTTGATAGGATTGGAAGTTGGAACTGAAGGTTAGTCCATGGGAAACACTAGTAATTTTCATTGCTATATATATGACATGGTGGCGAATGACCCATTAAGTGAACAATTAATTATATAATTTGCATTGTTTTTAGGTGTGATTTTGGTGTCGTTATTGTTGATTTTATTTTTTTTGGTTATTTATGAATTGTTCTCTTTCTGGCCCATATGTTTGCATGGATTTGAATTCTTAGACTGGAAAGATTAATTTCTTTGATAAGCTTCTTCTTTTGAGAGAAGTTACCAACCGTACGTTGCTATCAAGTTGTTGCCTGATACTGAAGCATATCTATCTTGAGGTAGAGAAATCAAGGACACTTGTACTTCAACATCAGCTGAACTTGTGAAAAATTGGAGGAGAATTATGTTGTTTTCTGTCACACTTGTTGGTTGAATGGCTGGCTAGGTTGGATGAGATGGTTACATGAGCACATGCATGATACAATCATCCATTAACTATAACACATAAGTGCAATTAATTTGTTGGACAACCAGTACATGCCTCTTATGTTTTTTTTCTTTCTTTTGTTAAGACTGACATGTGTATTATACATGATATTAAAATTCCTAGGTTAGCTTCTTGTTTTTTCCTTTTGTTAAGACTTATATGTGTCTTATGTATGTTATTGAAATTCCTAACTAGGTTATCTTGTTGATCTACTCAAGTTTTTTTTTTCCACATAGGTGAAAAGTCCAAGGGATCCTAACCCTAGAGGGGGGGTGAATAGGGTGATCTACACTTAATGAGATAATTAAGACCAATTTTAATTTCTTTACAAGTAACTAGTCACATGTGATGATTAACAAACAAAATGCGGAAGCTTAAACAAACAATCACCACAAATCAATCACCACTACTCAAAGATTTATAGTGGTTCGGCCTCAATGCCTACATCCACTACCGGCTTGTGACTCAACACCCCACCGGATTTCCACTAATATGCTTTTCAAAAGGCTAAGCAATAACCTCTACAATATGCTTTTCAAGGATAAGCAATAACCTTACAATGTTGTTTTTCTAGGCTAAACAACAACCTATACACAATGCTTTTATATGGCTAAGCAATAACCTTACAAGCAAATGATTTCTCTCAAAGAAAGTGTCTTCACAAAACACTCTAAGAGATTACAATTTAATCTTAATTTAATTGCCTCTTAAATAGGCGAATATGAAAGTGTAAAGCTAACTCACACAACACTCTAAGTAATGCAAAGATGAATGCTCATGAAGTGTGTATGTGAATACTTTAATCAAGTGAAAATGAAAGCTCAATCAATTTATGCTAAAAGCATTTAAAAGTTTAATGCACATAAAAAGATATGATTGAAGTAATATGCAAATCACATGTACCAAATACAAACTTGTAGAAGATATGAAAAACAAGGGTTCACAAGTTGTATGAAATTAATTTAGTCTAAACATGTGATGCATGTGCAATGTTGTTTTCAAAACCAAACTAATTCAACAAAGGTTTAAATGAATGAAAACAACAAGGAAATATTCAAAACAAGTTAATGAATCATGACATAAAAGAAATCAAAGATTTTGGCAATGCATGATTAACAAGGTTTATAAAACAAACTTGTTTTGAAATCAAGGTGAAGAATCCTATGACTTGAATCAAAGATTAGGGAAGTAGAGGATTCAACACATCATAGTTTATATGCTAAAATCATTTACCAATAGTTTAACAAAGCATAAAACAATGATTAATAAAAGGCAAAGCCTACTTGGTGGTTTAACTTCATTAATCCAAGCTTTAGCTTTCCTTAATGACCATTAGCCTTCCTTAGCTTGATCCCTTTTCTTTTGCCTCAAAATACCTCAAGAAGGGCTTCAAAGATCATCACTAATGGCTAAGGAATGAGTTTTTTTTTTATAGAAAAAGTGGTCCAACGGCTCCTTGTCGGTCGACCCACGGTTGGTGTCGGTCAACCGACACCTCAACGGTCAGATTCCAATGGTCAAGAAATTTTCCGTTGTGCAGGTGTGGGTCAGCCGACAGGAACCGACAAGCTGACTGACAGTACAATTTTGTTCAGAAAACAGCTCTCTGGAATTCTAACCGAGAGGCTTTCGGTCAGCTTCTGAACCATGGTCGGTTAGTCGACACTTGACCGACATGCTAACCGACAATGTGGCTAAAATCCCAACTTTTGCACATTTCAAAGTATTTTCATGTAGGGATTTTTGGGCCACTAAACCAAGCTTGGAAAAATGATTTTAAATCATCTAAGTGCTTTTGAAATCATGAAACATAAAAAGCCAAATATAATTTGAAACTTTAAAACATAGGCTAGCTTGATTTGTAAAAATTCTTTTAAAAAACAAATGCAGCCAAGATTTAAATCCAAAACATGCACAAACTATAAGATTTACAATATTTAAAAACAAGGCATGTAGAAAATCAGATTTCAAGATATTTAACTCAATGCTTGTGTGAAAAATCATGAGATGCTAAAATGATAATGCATCCATCAAATTGCAACACACAAAATCCCTAACAATAGGTTCTTGGTCCTAATACTCAGTGATGTGTTAGGGGATTGGGATTGGGTTTGGGTGTTTCAAAGACTTCCACGCAGCATTCACATCCATATAGGATAGGGAGCAAGCATCGAGAGCAAACATACAGACCCAAATGGACAAGTTGAAGGAAATGCTAGAAATGCGATTAGCAGAGGAAGCTAGGCAACGCAAGGAGGACATGGAACATTTCTTTACTTATTTTTCTCAGGGTGAGTCACAGGTTCAAACCCCTACTGATCGTGGGAGTTCCTCTCAGGTATAAAGTAATTTTACATAAATAATACATGCCTATATTTGAAATAATGTGTGAGATTGATAAAATATATGGTAACATCAATTGTTCCTAATTGTAGGTGAGAGGTGATTTCTCAACACATCCACATCCCATAACAACTGTGCAAACGGGTACAAGTTTGTGTAAATTGATGCACCTGACTAAGAGGCTTGCATGTGTTGTTGTTTATGGCCGAGTGAAGGGCGACTCAATTGATGATCCGGGTTGCTATAAGATTATCCTAGATGAAATCATTGAAGGGAACGTCGACTTGGTAAGTGGAGAAGGCAAGATGGAAGATCTTATAACAGGAGATGAGACCAAGTGTCCCAAATGGAAAGCCATTTTTACTAGATGTGGATGAATGCATACTAGATGGATCTATTTGACTAATAGTATAAATCTTGAATATTCTATAAAGATGGATGTTTTGTTTTGACCATTAAATGTGGATGAATGTATATTTTTTTCGACTATGGTATGGATATTTGAATGGCCACTGTAAATGGTTGTTTAATTTTTGACTATTAGATAGATGTTTGAATGGCTATTACAAATGGCTTTGTGCAGGTTTTTTACTATTGATGTTGTTGATAAGTGTAAATTTTTTATTTTTTTTCTTTTTTTGCCTTTTTGAAAAATGACTGCTAGAAACAGTCATTTTTTAATAGTAGTTGATAATAATTTCCCCCTAAAAAACGACTGTATGAAGCCGTCGATTTCTTGCCTAATAAAAATGACTTTTTTAAACCATCGTTTTATATTCAAATTATCGACGTTTTTAGACCGTCGTTTTCATAAAACGGCTATGCAAATTTCGACGGCCGGTCCGACGGACTTGTCCGTCGTTTTTTAAGAAAAACGACTGTTTTTAACAGTCGGAATTTGACGATTTTGACGTAGTGTCTACATGGCTTTTCAGCCCATGTACTTAGCTTTTTATTGGACATAGGACCTCCTCTTGGTCTTTGTCCTTTAAAAATCTGAGGTCAAGCCGAGCCAAGCAAATGAAGAGCATCCTCTGTTCTCATCTGCATGGATGATGACGAAGTTCACACATGACTTGTGACCCGTCAATTTGAACGAGTCCCCCACAATCTCCTGAGAAGTTAGATCCCTTTTTTTTTTGCTTTTCATTGTAGTTTGTATTTTTTTTAACTCCGCCTATGTTGGGGCATCCTTGACATAGCCGGTCCCAAGCCCGGACAAAGGAGGAGGGTTGTGCGTTAGGTAGCCGACAGCCAGCACAATACTCAGTTGGATTTCTTTATGGATTTGAGACCTAATGAAATTTCGTGGGGGCGTCCCCTACTTAGCGACGCGCTGTATGGTCCGGGTACAGTGATAAGTGAGCAAGGACCGCTGCATCGGCGCCCGGGTGCAGTGCTAAATAGGCAAGGGTCCTCACACTTTGTTGGACGAGTGTGGGGGGTAAGGAAGCTAGTCCAAAATAGAAGGCTGAGATTGGGTACTTGGAACATTGGGAGCCTAACTGGGAAACTTATGGAAGTGGTGGATACAATGGAAAGGAGACGCATCGCAATTGCTTGCTTGCAAGAGACAAGATGGGTGGGACACAAAGCTAAAGAGATTGAGAGGACTGGGTATAAGTTATGGTATACGGGACTTAATAGATCGAGGAATGGGGTCGGCATAGTGGTAAACAAGGACTTAAAGGAAGATGTAGTTAATGTAAAGCGCTATGGAGATAGGATTATTGCAATTAAGTTAGTGTTAGGAGAGGAGATAGTGAACGTAATTAGTGCTTATGCCCCCCAGGTGGGCTTAGGAGATGGACATAAGGAGAAGTTTTGGGAAGACCTGGAAGGAGTGCTACTAGAGATACCCCAAGGAGAAATGGTCTTCATAGGCGGAGATTTGAACGGTCATGTAGGACGCGAAGTAGATGGATACATAGGAGTACACGGGGGACACGGGTACGGTAATAGAAATGAAGAAGGGAAGGATATCTTGGAGTTTTCAGTGGCTTATGATCTCATGGTAACTAACACATTTTTTAGGAAGAGAGAGGAGCATTTGGTGACTTATAAGAGTGGCTCATCGAAGACACAAATTGACTTCTTCCTAACTAGGAAAAGAGACCGCTTAGCTTGTAAAGATTGTAAGGTTATACCGGGGGAGAGCTTGACTTCCCAACATAGGTTGTTGATCATAGATGTGCAGCTACAAAGGTGGACTAGAAAAAAGAAGTTGCATAGATGCTCAAGGACTAAGTGGTGGAACCTGAAAGGTGATAAGCAACTAGCTTTAAGGGAAAGAGTATTAGAGGAAGACGTTTGGGCATTAGATGAGAGTGCAAATAATATGTGGGATAAGGTGGCAGAGTGTATTAGGAGGGTAGGGAAAGAAGTCTTAGGAGAGTCCAAAGGGGGTGCTCCGGCACAGAAAGAGGCATGGTGGTGGAGTGAAGCCGCTCAAGACAAGATAAGAGCTAAAAGAGAGTGCTTTAAAACTTGGCAAAAAGATCTAATTGAAGCGAACTTGGATAGGTATAAAGAAGCAAAAAGAGAAGCCAAAAAGGCAGTTAGTGAGGCCAAGGCAAAGGCATTTGAGGAGCTATATAGGCAACTTGACACTAATGAAGGCAAAAGAGAGATATTCAAGCTTGCTAAAATCAGAGATAGGCGGACCAAGGACTTAAACCAAGTTAAATGCATTAAGGATGAGGATGAAAAGGTATTAGTGAAGGAAGAGGAGATAAAGGAGCGATGGAAGCGTTACTTCTACAAGTTATTTAACGAAAGCAGTAGTAGTGACATTCAATTGGGGCAGCTTACCATTTCTAGAGAAGAAGTGAATCATATGTTCTATAGGAGAATCAGTAGGGAAGAAGTTAAAGAAGTATTGAAAAGAATGAAGAATAGGAAAGCGGTTGGGCCAGATGATGTCCCTATTGAGGTATGGAGGTGCTTGGGGGAGGATGGCATTAGTTGGTTGACAAAGCTTTTTAATGTAGTGCTAAAGAGCAAGAATATGCCTAATGCATGGAGAAAAAGTATTCTTATACCCATATACAAGAACAAAGGAGATATTCAGAACTGTGCAAACTACCGTGGGATTAAATTGATGAGCCATACGATGAAATTATGGGAGAGAGTTATTGAGAGAAGACTAAGAAGAACAACAAACATTTCAGAGAATCAATTTGGTCTCATGCCTTGAAGATCAACCATGGAGGCCATGGAGGCCATCTTTCTCCTGAGGAGGTTAATGGAACAATATAGAGAAGGTAAGAGAGATTTACATATGGTGTTTATTGACTTGGAGAAGGCCTATGACCGGGTTCCTAGGGAGATTCTTTGGAGAGTTCTGGAAAAGAAAAGAGTGTGCATCGCGTATATTGATGCGATCAAAGATATGTATGATGGAGTCGTGACATCTATAAGGACGGCTGGCGGCGAAACTAAGAATTTCCTATTACGATTGGTCTACACCAAGGCTCAGCGTTAAGCCCATACTTGTTTGCCCTAGTTATGGATGAGATTACAAGACATATCCAGGATGAGGTGCCGTGGTGTATGCTATTTGCAGATGACATTGTTTTAGTGGATGAGACGAGAGAAGGAGTGAATGCTAAACTAGAATTGTGGCGGAAAACATTAGAGACAAAAGGGTTTAGGCTAAGTCGATGCAAAACGGAATATATGGAATGCAAGTTTAGTCAAAGTAGGACACCTGGTAGCATAGAAGTAAGTTTGGGCACTCAAAAGATTGTAGAGAAAGAAAACTTTAGGTACCTTGGATCTATGGTGCAACAGGATGGAGGGATTGATACTGATGTAAGTCACAGGATTCAGGCCGGGTGGACCAAATGGAGGAGTGCTTCAGGGGTCTTGTGTGATCGGAAAGTCCCCCTCAAGGTTAATGGAAAGTATTATAAGGTGGCGGTACGACCCGCGTTGTTATATGGATCAGAGTGTTGGGCAGTAAAACATAATCATGTCAAGAAGATGGAAGTTGCGGAGATGAGAATGCTACGATGGATGTGCGGGATCACAAGGAGAGATAGGATTAGGAATGAGGAGATTAGGGGAAAAGTAGGAATAGCACCGATTGGAGATAAAATGAGAGAGAATCGACTGAGATGGTTCGGCCATGTTAGAAGGCGTCCAACGGAGGCACCTGTTAAAAGGTGTGAAAGCATGGAGATTGCCAGGAGTAGGAGAGGGAGAGGGAGACCCAAGAGAAGTTGGAAAGAAACTATTAAACATGATCTTGCCTACATGGATCTAACGGAGGACATGGCCCTAAACAGATTTGATTGGCGTCGTCAAATCCATATAGCCGACCCCACCTAGTGGGAAAAGGCTTGGTTTGGTTTGGTTTGGTTTATTGTAGTTTGTATTTTTCTAAAGAGACAAAAAAAAATTCACAACTCTCGTCTTTCACTATTGATAAAAATTATAAATCGGCTATAAATGCGAAAAATCGGTTATAAATGCCAAAAAATCGCCTTTTATGGCAAACATCGCCTTTAACGACAAAACAAATGATATCGCCTATTACGACATTTTAAAACCATGTCTCTTTTCTTAAGTATATGTGCAATGAAAACTCGAAAGAAGTTGATTTCCTTTTCTATTTGTGAAGGTCAATCTCTGTTAGTGCCACATTCCTATGAGTACTTGTTTTTGTATTGTCAATTCCGTGTCGAAGAATCCAAGACCTTGCCTCTCAGAATTTCTCAAGGAAGATCAAGTTTGAAGTTAGAAGATCAAGTCTTGGACGGCCCAGATTCATAAAGGAAGACATCCATATGTGTGCCAACCTATTCAGGTAAATGGGACTCCAAACCAACCAAGACATGGCCCTAAAAACCCTTAGTTTAATGGCTTATTTAATAGGGTTTTAGAGATTGTTTTTCAGCTTTTTCAAGACTCAAAATAGGCCTCAGAAGTCGGCTAACCGCCATGGTTTTCAGTCACCTCGCGGTTACTTTTTTAGAGAGCAAAAGCTCTTTTAAAATGGTTTTTCAGTTACCTCGCGACTAGCCGTTTGAACAGTAACATCACTATTCACTGTTCACTAGCCGTTTGAACAGTAACATCACTATTCACTGTTCACTGTTCACTATTCACTGTTCACTTTTCACTAGCCGTTTGAATAGTAACACTAGTCACTGTTCACTGTTCACTAGCCGTTTGAACAGTAACACTATTCACTATTCACTGTTCACTGTTCACTAGCCGTTTGAACAGTAACACTATTCACTATTCACTGTTCACTAGCCATTTTATGACTATTGGAAAGCTCTCTATAAATAGAAAAATGCCCCAAATCCTCCCTAAGGCTTGGAAAATCATTCCCAAGGCCTCCAAGATCATGAGAGCTCATGTCCTAACCATTGTGTATCATATTAGAGCTCTCATAGATCATTCCACACACACTATGAGGTTGGTTTGTCAAATCTAAGAGCTTCATTAGCTTAAGGAAAGTGTGATGTGTGGAGACAATATTGCCTAGGGAAGAACTTGAGCTATCATAGTTTATTATCCAAATCCCTAGACCAAAGACCTCTTTCCTTGATTGAGCACAACATTGGAGCATCATCATCATCAACATCAAGGAAGCATTGTAAGAGGCATCAAAGCTTGGAGCTGCGGTGACAAGTTTCGAAGAGCATCCTCCGGACTTCGTCAAGGAGGCAAGTGGCAACCTCCAGACTTTGTCAAAAAGAGGCAAGTGTTGTTCACCCTCTATTCAAATTATATCTTTGTGATAGTGGATTGTTTCTGCGTGATTCAACCACTTTAAAAATTGTGATAGTGGATTGTTTCTGTGTGATTCAACCACTCTAAAAGTTGTGTGTGGGGAGTAGATCTTTGTGATCGAACCTCGTGAACAAAAATGGGGAGTAGATCTGTGTGGTCGAACCTCGTGAACAAAATTTATGTAGAATCAGTACTTGTGTAGTTTGATTCTTCATAGTGGAACGAGGGGACTGTGTGACCCTTGAGAGTGGATGTAGGTCTGTGTGACTGAACCACTATAAATCCCTTGTGTCAATTTCTCTATCTCTATCTCCTGTGCTTGATTTATATATCTATATGTTGTGGAGAATGATATGAATGATATTTAGTTTAATTGACACACATCCACTTGTGCGAAAACAACATTGATCATATTGGTAAATCAAATCTTGTTTAGCACACATTCTTTAACAAATATTCATTTGAGCACATTGATATAAATCATTAGTGAATTTATGAAGAGTGTTGTACTCACACTTGTGCTTACTAATATGAAACTAATTGTCTTATCTTTGATTGTTTAAGCACTCATACATTGAACACATATTCCGCATAAGTTGTATTCTTATTTGTGTTCATTATGTTCTTGTTCCTAGTTGGGATTAAAATTGGACTAAGATGTTTTAATTAGGAAAAGAATTCCATTAGTCCTATTCACCCCCCCTCTAGGACACTTTCATTGGCCCTAGCTGCACTTTCAATTTGGTATCCGAGCGAGTTACTCCTTAAAGGCTTAACAACCCGGAGTTGATCTTGTTTCATTGCTAGTGCCAATTCCTTAGAGGGACCTCATGTATCGGAGGGACCTCAAGGACAAACCATCCAAGACCTTGGGACATTTTTCAAAGGAAGATTGTTAGAAAGACCTAAGATCTTGAAACCTTTTTGACCAACCTATTTCTTTTCAATTATTTCATATTGTTGGTCTATGAACTTTTGCATTTTGAGCTTATATAGTTACATGTGTTTTAATGAACAAATATTTGTAGTGAATTGATTTTGTTCTCATAAACTTTTATAGTTATATCTTTTGGTTCACAAAATCACTTGATTGCATCTTATTGATGTGCATTTTGTATTCATATTGTTATATCTATGAAAATGCATTTCAATGCTCTTTTAATGTGCTTCAATTAATTATGGACTTAAAATATTTTCTATCCATGATCAATTAATGGTACATCCCTTGTTTTTCAAAAATTAATGAATTTCATAAGTTATATCTTTTTTTTTTAAATTAGATATTTTTGAAAAACAAATTTTCCATAGTTTTTGTTTTGAAATGAAAAATTATTCTCAACTTGTATTTATTTCTAATAGTTATATTGTTTAAAGCACAAGTTAAAAGTTATGAGAATTGAATTTGTTTCTCTTTTTATATTTAATCTCTTGTATGAGAAATTCAACTCTTGTAATATACTCGAAACTCAATTGGTTACCTATCTCACTACACCATTTAAGGGCTTTTACAGCGCGTCATTTACGGCGTGCATTGAATGCAAGCCGTAAATGATATAATAGCACGGCGTGCAAGGAATGCGAGCCGCAAAAGTGCATTTTCTTCTCTTTATTAAGGCGTGCATTTTGCGCGCCGTGAGATCTTATCAATTACGGCGTGCATTTAGGACGCCGTAAATTATTGAGCATTTGCGGCCCACATTCGCAAGCCGTAAAAATATTAGGGTATCACAGCCCACATGTTGCACGCTGTAAAAGGCCAAGCCATTCAAATTAAGTTCACGGCCTGCTTTGAGAAGCTGTAAGATTAATCAGCACGTCGTAAAAAAAGAGACCCGCCAAATTAATATTCCAAAAATATTTCGCACCCTTTTTTTGACACCCAAAATTAACCCCAAATTAGGGATAGATGATACCCACTGAGAACCCAAATCTTGACACCAAAAAAATTTCGCACACCTTCTTCTCACGATACCCACCGAGAACCCATTGCTCACTACAAAAAAATGACTTTTAGCGTCGAACTTTTTGCCGCGGCCAGTGTTTTTGTGGCTATTTCTTACTTGTTGCCACCACCAATAGAGTTAGTGGCAACAAATCTCATTTTGCCTCCCCCGTGTCTGCCCGTGACAAAATGTGTCGGAAAGTTTTTTTTACCGACGAAAATTAGCGTCGGAAAATTTATCACCGACATTTAATATAAAACATCGGTAAAGGTTGGTAGATTTTTTTACTTTTAAAAAAAAAAAAATTGTACCGATGAAAATTTCTATTTTTTGCGACGAAAAATAATCGTCGGTAAATTTCCCAATGTTTTTCCCCTCCCCCGCCACCGAAACCCCTCTTTTCACACTCTCTCTTGCGCGCTCTTCTCTCTCTCTCTGCGGCAAAGATTATGTTTTACCGGCAAAATATTTGTGTCCCCGGCAAAGGATATATTTTTTGCCGGCGAAATACCTATATCGCCGGCAAATGTCAATTTGCCAAATTTTGATAATTTATTTAACTTGAAAAATTATATTTTCATTATTTTTGTTTTGAAAGAATAAAAGTTAACTCGGGCCTTCAAAATCAATTCATCCCCAAAAATAACATTCCACACTGTGCCCGCCCCATTTTCCATTTCCCGCGCCCGCTCAAGTGCATATCATTTCCAGTTCCCTCGCCTTTTCTCAATCCCTCATCTCTCTGGCCCTCTCTCGCCCAGCAATCCCTCAATCCCTTATCTCTTTGTCAGCCATCCCTCCATTTCCTTCTCCCTCACGACCTCAGCCCTCTCCTCCATCTCCCAGGAGACCTGCGCTCCGCCATCTCTCCAGGCGACCTGTGCTCCTCCATCTCCCTCGCACGCAGACCTCGTCCATCTCTCTCACAACGGAACCAAGGCGCAGCACCATCACCTCCTCTCCTTCTCGATCTCGGCCTTATACATATATTTTTGCGACGAACGCCAATAAGGATAAGTTATGGAAGAGAACAAATTTCGTCACCAAGATAAGGCACCAATTTCATTTACGTTGCGCGCGAATTATTTTAGCTCATTGGAGACGAACATTTTTGTCACAAAATATAATTTATTTTTGCGACGAACGTAATTCGTCACTAATAAGAATAAGTTATGGAAGACGAAAATATTTCGTCACCAAAATAAGGCGCCAATTTCATTTGCGGTGGCGCCAATTTCATTCGCACTTGAGCCTATTCCTCTCTCACAAGTATTGCTTTGGAAAAACCTTTAAAATGAACAAAATGCCCCCCCCCCCAATCCAACGCCCCTTTTCCAAAACCCATTTTCCCCTTTGTCCCTCCATCTCTCCCGGTCTCTCTTTTAAAAAACCCTTTTCCTCCTTTTCCAAAACCCTTTTCAAGAACTCATTTGGAAAAAGATCCATAGTTTTTTTTCTCACTACAATATTCTGTACCTTTCTCGGCGCAATTATTAAACACCGTGGAAAGTATAACTTTTACCGGCGAGGGAAAAGATAGAGTTTTCCCGGCGACAGATTTTTGCCGGTGTTAAAAACATCAACGTTTTCCCGACGTTTTGTTTTTTTCGCCGGCAAAGGTCAATACTTTTTCAGCAATTTATTTTTTTCGCCGGCAAAAGTTAATGTTTTTATGGGTTTTTGTTTTTTTCGCAGGCAAAGGTCAATGTTTTACACAAATTTCACCCGCGCCTTCCAATGTGTTTTCTCGCCAAACCCCTTCTGCGCATCTCTTTTCCCTTTGTAAGTCTCATCTCTTGCCTCCATCCCTCATCTCCCTCCCCCACTCCCACGTAAGCCATCTCCTCTCCCAGGCGCAGAAACCCCCTCTCCTCCATTTCCCAGGCGACCTCATCCCCCTCTCCCTCTCATCATCTCCATCTCACGATCCCTCTAATCGCCTGCACAGACCTGCCCAGCAACCCCCCATCTTCTTCCTCCCTACACAGACCTCTCCATCACCATCAGCTGAGGCCGATCCTCTATCCCTATCAGCTGAGGCCGATCCATGCAACCCATTCTCCTTCTCCTTCCACCATTCATCAGAAGACCACCCCATCCCTCACCTCTGCGTCTCCCTCGGCATCTCTCTCGGTGTGCCACCTCCTCTGTCTCTCTAGCATCTCCCAGGTACAAATATTTTCGCCGGAGAAGAAGGGCGAGTTTTTGTTGCTCTCCTCGTCAGACTTGGGCGAATCCTCGTCATATTTGGGTGGGTATCTTTGTTGCAGAACAAAGGCAGAGAAAAGGAGAAGAAGATGTTAGGGTTTCGAACGATCATGCAATTTCTGCTTGTTGCGATGACTCTGCAAATCGCAGCTTGCACTGAGTTCTTTAAACCCTTCAATGTAAGCTATGATCACAGAGCTCTGATCATCGATGGGAAGCGTCGGATGCTCATCTTGTCTGGAATCCATTACCCTCGTGCCACGCCCGAGGTATCAAATCACACCAAAGCTATTTTCTTTTAATTCCATGTGGATTGATGATGTTAGAGCAATTTTGAGGATTGGAAAGTGTAATTTGAGATAGAGAGATGTTTGAATTGGGTGGTGTAATTGGATGCACCATTGACTACTGAGTTGATAATGTTCTCTATGATATCAGATGTGGCCTGATCTGATTTCTTAGAGCAAGGAAGGTGGGGCTGATCTGAGGGGCTTGGGAAGCAGCTTGTCAATCAAGGGCATGTTCTGGATTTGTTCGCATGTGCTCTTGATCAGGTTTCTCTCACACTCTACACTTGCAATCTGCTGTGTTTGTGTGCTTCTTAAATATCTACTAAGCGGCTGAGAGTTAAATTTAGTAACTTACATGTTCTGTTTCTTTTTTGCTTTTGAAGAGAGATTTCATTCAATGTTGGTAGGGTTTTGATTCAACAGTTTTGAGTTTGCTGATTTGCAGTCACGATGACCTTAACTCCAATTCGCAAATTTTAAGTTGGCTTTTGATATTCTATGCCCAATCAAAGATGACATAAGATGCAGTTCAGATATTTGAGCAAATGAAAATGTAATGTTTGGTTTTAGGGTTTGCAATATGCCTCATGAATTGATTATTAGTCCCCATGAACTCGGTTTAGGTTTGAAAATACCGGTGGGCATGCATTTATAGCATTTGTCTCCTAGTTGTTTTAATAGCAATTAATTTACTGAATGATTGAAATTGTTCATCCGTAAATATTCTATAAAAAAAGACCTAACACTGATGATGATTGATTTAATACTTTGATTTACCTTGTACTCTTACTCTGAGATTTCACGCATTCTATAGATGCAGTTATTTCTCTTTATTTATTTATTTTTGTCTCATAGACCTGAACAAATATTATGTTAGTTCCCAATTGCCATCACCATTCTTTCTTGCTTGTAGGGATTAAGAAGAAATTTACAGAAGGAAGCTGGTAAAAGAAGATGGCCTAGTGAAACCAGTGGAGCTGAAGTAGTGAAATCAGTGAAACCACTGATGATGATTGATTTAATACTTTGATTTACCTTGTACTCTTACTCTGAGATTTCACGCAATCTATAGATGCAGTTATTTCTCTTTATTTATTTATTTATTTTTGTCTCATAGACCTGAACAAATATTATGTTAGTTCCCAATTGCCATCACCATTTTTTCTTGCTTGTAGGGATTAAGAAGCAATTTACAGAAGGAAGCTGGTAAAAGAAGATGGCCTAGTGAAACCAGTGGAGCTGAAGTTGTTTACCAAAAGGATAATGTTACAATTCGTCCAACCCAATTTGCATCTGAAAAGATTAGTGGAAAATTGCGATTCATCAAGCAAGGATCTTCTTTATTCATGGTATAAAGTCTCTTATCTATTCCATACATCGATTGTAAATTTTGTTTAAATTGTTTTTTGTGTGTTAAACGAAAGTGGAGATGTGGAGAGGCGGGTCTTCGGGGCTGCAGAGGCGGGAGGAGGAGAGGATCTTCAGGGTGTAGAAGAAGTAGGAGAGGGAGAGGAAGAGGACGATGGAGACCAGGAGCTTGGACATGCGAGGGGTAGATGATTGGTTGCGACCATTGGTCGGCATCTGATCCCAGAGGAGCTTCTCTGCATCTATCTGGTTTGCTTTCATGGTCCTCCCTATCCTATTTTTGGGGTGTTTTTTTTTTTTTTTGAGATTGGTTGCATTGGAGGCCCAAAATTGGGAGATTGGGGAATCATGATTGTCTGGGGGTGTTTCCGTTGGGGCTTTCTGTTTCAGGAGATTGGTTGCATTGGAGGCCCAAAATTGGGAGATTGGGGAATCATGATTGTTTCAGCTTGTACTACTTTCCGATTAGGATGGAGCTCTTGTTTCTTCTCTGATTACATTAGATCTGTAGATGATTGAGGGAGGGGGAGAGAGAGGAATGGGAGGGGGAATGAGGTGAAAAGAGGAGAGAAAGTGAGAAAGGGGGTTGAACTGAATATTATTTTTGACAGTACAAGGTAAGGTGCTAAAGTTATCATTTTGTATTTGGGACTTAATATGCGCCCTGTGAATCAGATTCCTATTCTATTGTGTCTTAATTTGAAGCCCTTTTCTGCATTTTTCTGTTCATGGATTGTGGTTTTGGAATCTGGGTAACAAAACCCACTTTAGAATTTGTGTAATCTTGGCAAGATAATTGATTGGGTGGGAATTATTTATGTTCTAGGGTGAAAAGACTTTAAATCTGTTGTGGTTCTGTTGTATAGCAAAAGAGAATCTGGAGAAATACTTGGTTCTCTCTGGGATCTGGGGAATAGTGTTTGTTTTTCATTGTTCCATTATATGTGGCTGGTTACTTCTTATTTTCAGCAGAATTCTTGTATTCTAATTTAAGTACGTATCTAAGGTTGGTTTGAGGGGTTAGAATCGAGTTGGATATACTCCTTGAAAATTGTGAATTTTTGTAAATCATTTAGAAAAAAAGATGGGCTATATTCAGGCGGATTTTTGTGAATTCAATTGTGGACGGACTTGTCATTTAATTTTTGTGAACTCAATTGGGGGTTGAGTTAATTATATATGTGATCATTAATTTTCAATGGTTGAATTACTGTATTTTATTTTATTTTTATTGCAAATCTGGTATCTTTAGTCTGGTTTCAGTTTCATGGTTTCAGTTTTTTTTTTTTTTTTGTTTTTGTTTTTGTTTGTGGATTTCCTTTTGTTCTTATACTTTTATGTATGTTATTTGAACTCTACTTTCCTCGCAATCATCTCGGGTAGGTTGCGGAGGAGTGGGCCAGTGTTGTTCCCAGCATGGCCTGCTGATAATTACACTCTTAGTTTGAGTCCATATACAATATAGCTAACCCATGTGAGCTTTCTATATGCTGTGGGCCACAGAGGATGCTACCAGCATTTCATACTAGCTGTTATGAGCTCTGATCACCGGATGTTATTATTTTAGCTTATGTTTAGATTGGTTGTGGCCATGGACTGGGTGTTTAGATTTTTGGATTGTTTATGCTCTGAGTCTCATATAATTTAAGAACGAAGCCTTTGCAATGCATTGATCTTGTATGGTTACTCAATTTGACAGACATGGATTCCTTATAAATCAAGCCATACTAGTAATGATGTGGGACAAGGTTCGAATGCCAGGTTATTTGAGAAAGGTTAGGCTACACAATAGTCCTTTGTATGACACGTGATTGTTATAACTGATAGTTGCTACTGATTTAAGTTACTCATTTGCTGTGTTATCTCATGCAGAGAGAAATCTATACACTATAAGAGCTGTTCCTTTAACTGATGTGCGGTCCATTCGTCGTCACACTCCCACGCTTGGCTGGCAATACATAATTGTTGTCCTGTCATCAGGTAACGCATTTCTTCAATAACCATTTCAAGAAAAATTATAGTATTTTGTGTGATAGTGAAATCTTTGCTTTTAGTTTTTCATGAACTTTTGGGAACTTGTGGTTTCATGTGAACTCTCTCTCTCTCTCTCTCTCTCTCTCTCTCTCTCTCTCTCTCTCTCTCTGAATGTGTGGTTGGAAAGCTAAAATCAGGTGAATCAGGTTTGATATGCAAAACGGCAACGGAAAAGTCCTATGGTGGTTGATTGTTAATTTCTGATTCCTATGTGAGGTGTTTTGGGCTTTTCTGTTATGTGTCGGCAATGAGTGCTGAAATGAAGTTTTTTTTATTTTTTATCTTCTCTATTATCATTAATGGCGTCCTATTCCCAGGCTATTATAGCCAAAGCCAAAAATCCTCCTGTGATTATTAGGATTAAAAACCCTAGTTTCATCCATACGTGGATAATCATCAGGCAATTTCAACTAGAATAAGGAAATCTTCACAATATCATAAATAGGGATGTAGTCCATGTCCTGGTACCATTTCTCATAAATTGTCTAATTTTTCAATAAAGGGTAAGTGAGATTGTGATAGGTTTTTTTTTTTCCTTTTTATATGTTTTTTATGAAGTGGATGATATATTTACCTGACGGGACTATTCCCCTGGGCGCACACACATAACCCCGCAACACATGTGCACCAGGTGTTGTGATAGTTATAGACCTTTGATTAGTGTGTTTTTCATGCTGTATGTAGTCCATTTGCTTAATTACACCCATCAAGCATTGCATCCTAAATTCATGAGTTCATACCATTATGAATGACGATTGGACAGTTTTTTCTGAATCTTTCACCTATTCTAATTCCATTATTGAGAGCATGAAATCCAGGATTCTTTAAAAGAAAAAAAAACACATTTCTGGTTGAGGATTATCATCATGCTAAACCATGTTGTTTGTTCATCCCTATGTAGTTCTTGTGTACCTAATTATCTGCTTACACAAAATTTGCAGTTCTTGCTGTGACTGATTCAAGTTGGACTAACCTTGTCACTGGAAGCAAAACCCCTGTTTTGGTAGAGTTTTGGGCTCCATGGTGTGGACCCTGTCAAATGATCGCGCCAGTGATCGATGAACTGGCAAAAGAATATGCGGGCAAGATCGCGTGCTACAAGCTCAACACCGATGATTGCCCAGCCATTGCCACGCAGTATGGAGTTCGGAGCATCCCAACTGTGTTGGTGTTCAAGAATGGGGAGAAGAAAGAAAGTGTCATAGGTGCAGTCCCTAAGTCTACATTGACTGCAACCATAGAGAAATACGTGGGTGCATAAGGAAAGACTTAATTCTTATCAAACCGTATCACAAAAGGAATCCTTACCAAGTACGTAAATGTGTCCAGGCTATTTGACAAGGATGCACTTTTTTCCCTAAAAATGATCTAAACTTATCAGGGATCCAACATTCAGCAGGAACTTCAGTTATGAAAAAAAGTAGTTTTTCATCCTCTTGTTTTTTAACAATATTTTAATAAAACCTGTATATTGCAGGTTTGTTCATCTTCCTTGTTCATTAACTTTCAGCTTTTCTTTTTAGGTTATATATATATCATTCTCTTCCTCCTTGCTAGGAATGGACCAGAAGGTAGAAAATGTGATTATAGTGTAAGCCCTTTTTTTTTGTTTACCTTCTATATATATACAATATTTCCATAGGGATTTGTCTAGTCAAACTTTATGTTAATTATTAGTTATGATCACTTTGTATATATAGTGCAAAGTTTTATTGGTGTACGGTGTACTGTAGGTTTTCTTTTTCCTGAATGGTGTTTGTTTGGAAGCCCTCTCTCTTATTCAGAAATTTTTTCCATGTGCGGGATAAGCCATTGAATGGGGATATTTGAAGGTTCTGTAATGTTCAATGTGATGGTTATAATATTATTTTTTCAATAATCAATGTTGGATTTGCGAATTACATTTTTTGTGGCTTCCATATAATGTTCATAGTTGACAAAGCATTTGAACGTGAACATTGACAAAGCATTTGAATTTGAACGGTACAGAATTCTGAATGAACAAACAGAACCATATTATGTACTCTCTTTAATCTATATATGCTGTAATTTTTTATTTTTTTATGTTTCTTGATTTTTTTTTTGTTCGGATTTTGTGGGTATATTTTGTTGTTGGGTTGATTGTTGCCTTAGAATGTGTTTAGAAGTGTCTTGTAAAATGTTTGTTTCCCAGGGAGATTGATTTTTTGCACATTTTCTGTAGATCAAACCCAAAATGTGGAGTTCCAAAATCACTGCCGGACGTGTACATAAACTGCAATGGATGTATACATATGCCGGACGTGTTCGTTTCGTCATGATTTAAGATATGGAGTTTTTGAGATGATTTGGGCATATAGCTTTTGTCAATCTCTGCTTCCCCATATTCTAGTAAGCAACGTTGACGATGCTATGTTTGTAGTGTGGAAGATTTGAATGGTTGATCCTTTTCATGTATTTTTTTTCCTTATGATTCAATGATGACACGGCAACGATGGAGTTTACTTTCATGTAATGGTAGGAGTTTACTTTCATGTAATGGTAGGTACCTTTGCGAATAAATTTTAATGGAAGAAGATGAAAAGTGTGTGAATCTTGTAAATGAACAAACAAGAATTCCCTCATTGTTTTGGTACTGATTTGAATGAATGATCCTTTTCATGTATTTTTTTTCCCATGGCCTATCTAGCTTGTATAGACTGCAAGTCCAGTGTTTTTGTTTTTAACTGCAGGTCCAGTGTTTATTTGCAGATTCGGTTTACATTTTTTATTTTAGTTTATTAATTTGTATTTATAGCAATAAAAAATATAGATTTAGTTTTTTTAATTAAAAAATAATTAATTTTTTTATATAAAAAAACAATTAAGGCGCGCCTTGTGAGCCGTAAATTAAAACTCGCCAATTCTTTAATGGCCTGCATTTGTAAGTCGTAAAAACATATATACTCAATTACGGCTTGCATTTGGAGCCGTTAATCAGATTGTACACAACCCATTTATAGCCCACAAATGCAAGCTGTGTAAAATATTTTTCGTTTTAAGTATTCACTGCGTACTACGTGTGCCATAAACTTAAGCACACCAATGCTTTAACGGCACTCAGTTTGCGTCGTAAAAGTTTAGCATTTACGGCCTGCTTAATAGGCCATAAATCTGGTCCAAAAAGTCCTAACAACATCATTTTCGGCGTGCATTGATCCTACTTACGGCCTGTATATGCACGCTGTAAATAGTTCAAACCTTTTACGGCAGGCGCTTTTACGGCACGACCCCCGTGAGCCGTAAACCTAAATTTACGGCGCGCATTTCACGCTGTAAAAGCCCTGAAATGGTGTAGTGTCTATAGGTATATTTCTCAAAATAAATGTGTTTTTGAATAAACGCATTTTCCAATTGGTTTCAAGTTATATTTTGACAAATGCTCTTAAAAGTTTTGAGTTTCAAAAGCATTGTCAATAAAAGCATTTCCTTGTCTTTTTGGAAATGTATGGTTATTACAAATAATTTTCATTTCTGTTTTTATAGAATTACATTTCTTAAAATGCATTGTTTACTTATGATCAATTGATTTTGTTTTCATGTACTTCTCTTGTTTCATAACATGTTTTTCAAAATCATTTGATTAAAATTTCATCATGTTAGATTTGCTTTTTGCTCTCTTTGAGTTATATCTCTTGCATTGCATTTCTATACATGATCAATTGATTATGATTTCAAAAGCCCTCTTAGCTAGATTATTCATGATCAATTGTAGTTGTAAATTCATTTGTTTGTTTGTCATAAGTAAGATTTTTTTCTGAAAAACAAATGACTTAAAACAATTTAGTTTTTCCATAGATTTCCAAGTTATATTTTCATATGGAAAATTATTGTTTTGAAAAATCAGCCTGTATGTGTTTCAAATAAGTCATATCTTTTAAAAATGCAAGTTGAAAAATGATTGTGCCTCATTGATGAGATATGATCAAAATTGATTTTAATTATATGCTTACTAAGTTAGAATCTTTATATGAAAATCAAATTCTTTGATATACTTGAAATTCAATTGGTTAGAGCCTTATAGTTATACATTTTATCTGAATGTATTTTCCAATTGATATCAAGTCATACTTATTCAAGTTAATTTGTATGAGCTCTTGTAGTTATATTCCTTTTATGAGCAAATTGATTTGTATGTTTTGTGGATCATGAAATAGAATTTGAAATCTATACTTAGTCTTGTGCATTTTTTTAATGCATAATGATAATGATAATGTTTCATGATTCTTTTAGTACATTTGCTAAAATGGAGATTATTTTGTTAGATCTTGATTTTATTTAATCCTCTTTTTGCAAATGTCTAATAGTTCCTTGTATGGTCGTGCTCTTAAGTTACATTTGTGGATACCATACTAGAACTCCCAAACCCATCCTTTATGTTTTCTAGTCATTATTTTTTTTTTTTGAAATGGTTGGTTATGATGTTGATTCTTGTATATTCTCTAAGTGATGTGATCGGTCCCCAAGTGTAGGGTACGATTGTAGTAATAATCTGGTAAATCCAGGTCGATCCACAAGGAGCAATGCTTTTCAAGAAACCTTCCAACTTTGACCTATCCTAAATAAACACTAAATCTGGCCTAAATAAAGACTAATTAAATTAGATAACTAAATACAAAAAAGGCTTAATTACAATGCTTTCAAAAAAAGAAAGGAACTATTGTAATAAAGGAAACTTAATCAAAGCAATCCTAAAATATCTAAAAACCTGCAAAAGAACACACAAATCAAACAACCAGTTTAATATAAAAAAATCAAAACAAAACTTCCTAAATTAGATCCTACTTACCAAAATCGATTTTTATGCAAATATGAATGATCTATAATGCCCTAAATGCTAACAATGCAATTTTATGCAAGTTTCTAACTATATGATGCATGCTGTAAAAAATTCCAAGTATGAAAACTGTTGTGCAGCCCTGTTTTCACTGGACTGTACGACATGACTAAGATGGTGTGAACCTAAATCTAATGGAGGGATCAATAGTCTGATGATGCATGAACACAACAAAAAAATAAAAACCGAAAAAGGACTTAAAATGAAAAAGATATGATCACCTAAAGATGCCTACTTGAACTGTTTTGTTGCTGAAATCTGAACGCAGGCTTACCAACTACCCCTGTTTGAGCCTCTGGTTGACATGGTTCCTGAGGTTATTTTTGGCTGAAATTCAGGGGTTTCAAAGTCCAATTACCATACTTTACATCTGCTATTTTGTGGACAAAAATATTAACGTTTACCTGGTTTTTAAATGGTGCACTTTTGTAACCAAGTTGGGTCAGTTCTGCTGAAATGTGCAGGATTTTTCACCACTCATTTATCAGATCCGAATTTAGTATATCTAATCAGTTGATAATCTTGTGATTCCAGCAACAAAAACTTGTTCTAATGCAATTTCTAAATATGAAGTATACACAAAGACACTTTCTAACCATATATCATGCAATCAAGAATAGAAAGTATCTACTAAACATAGAAAGATGCAAGTTGAGTTTTTAAATCTAGAATTTGTAAATAGAAAAAAAAATTAAGAATATTAACTTGAAAATAACAACAAAAAGGGTGGAAAGAAAATAAAAAGCGGAAAAGTAGTATCAAAGATCTAGAGTCTAGACAATCCTACAAATATTGACAATGTGATGATAATGTCCTCTCTTCTCAAAGTAGGAAAAAAAATCATGCAAGTGATTATTTGATGTCTCTCGACTTTTGATATTTTTATTTTATTTTCAAACCCTTGATCTAATCATGTGAAATATTGTCTCCAATCAAAACACATAAAAGAGCTAAGATAAGAAAATTAAATCACTTACATAGAAAGTTGCAAAATCAATCCAAGTAGTATCTTTTTTCCTTGATCTTGAAATACAAAAAATTAAGATTCTTCTCTCTTCATCATTCTCTCAACATGATCTCTCAACCTATGTCTAAAGAATTAGGAGGAAAGAAGAAGAAGAAAGGGACTTAGAGAGAAAGGTGGATGGGAGTGGAATAGAGAGAGGAAGAGTCTCCTTGGTTGCTACCAAAAGCCTTGGACCAAGTGATGGCTCTCATCCCCTTTGGCTAGACCCTCTTTTATAATCTCTTATGCCCCTTTTTTTGGTAACACACCTCCTTCATCTTGGCTTAAATTCAAACTTCAATTGATTTCTTGTCCTTGTAATCCAATTTTTTCCATCTTGGGTTCCTCAAAAGATCTTTAAGATTGCATCTTGATTTCCTTCTTGATTTTTGTCTCCTCCTTGATTAGATTTCTTCTTCCACAAGTTTGACTTTGTGGAGATCTCCTTCCAATGCAAAACTTGCCATCCACCCATGTTTTTCTTTCATATATGCCATAATATATAATTCCAAGTGGACTTAACTCCTTTGTATTAGGTGGAAGCTTCTTTAAAAACTCTTTCACAACCAAGACACATTCATCTAACCATCATGGTCCCACCAATGATGTAAATCTTCATAGGAAAGGGTCCCATGTAGTTGATTTTTTCCTACAAATTAAAAGAAATTAATTAATCACATATAATAAAAATAAACATGTATTATGCATGGGACCCTACATGCCTAATGATGCACCCAAATGACAAACTTTCCAAAAAAATAGCACAAGGTGCCAAAAATAACAAGTATGCTTTGATGAAGAAAAAGAACTAATTTTGGGGTGATGAATGAGATGAAAAATCCTAATTTCACAAAAATCATGCAGTTCAATAAATTTTGACCAATTCTGACCATTTTTTCAAAAAGATCCCCAAATACATGTAATCATGAAATTAAGTGCAATTCTATGCAATTAGACCTAATTAATTCCACAAATGCTCATGAAATGATGACCTAATGACCTAATTTTGTGGACTTATCACACCCCTCAACCAGCTTTTTGCTAGTCCCTTAGCAAAATAAGCGACAAGGAATAAAACTCACTAAACTAATATTATGGAAAATAAATTAATGCAGAAAATAGAAATGAAAAACACCACTTTCGCTGGCACTCTCGACTGCATTTAGCGTATGCAGTAAGCCCTTAAACCCCTAGGTTCCCCCTAGTGGACGAGTTGTGCCTCGTGAGGGTTTGCAGTGAATATACCCACAAAATTCTTTTTTTTTTCATTTTTTTTCTCTGTTTTTTTTTTTCATTTTTTTTTCAAAGTAGAAACCTAACGAAACCATGGGGACGTTTCTAAAAGAAAATTTACAAACACCAGATTTTCTCAATTCTTGGAATTTTTTTCTTAAAGGCAAATCTTAAATTAGGTTCAAAAATCTCATCTATTGGTTAGAAATTCTCGAAATCATGCTGAATTGATTGTGCATGGTGATAAGTGCGTATACGAAAAAAATAGGTATCAAATGATCCACCAAAAAATTTCCGTGAAAATGATTTTTTATCCAACATTCTAGGCCACCTAACCTTAGCAAAAAAAACAGCGTTCCTCTCAAGGCGACCATGATGGCTTTCGCACAACTGTTTTTTTTTTTTTTTTTTTTTTTTTTTTTTTGCAAACACACACATGTGACTGTGCAATACCTAGGTCCCTTAAGCTTTCTAATTAACCCATGTAATGAGTGTTAGGCCAATGACTCCCAAGTCAGATGTCTTTAGGGCACTAGGTATGTAAATACCCCTACGGGCTTACTGGCTCGGGTTAAAAAGGCTACGAACCCAAACTAGTCACACAACTTTTTATTCTTTTCAAGACTTATAACTAGCACTTTTTTTTTTTTTTACGGTCCCAAAACAATAGGCAGCCCTTTTCATGTGCCCGATTTAACTCAACGGTTTGTGGCTGATCAAACTACCCATATGAGCCAGGAAACTGTGAAGGGTCGGTTTTCCATCATATTTTCAATCCAATCGTCAAAGAAAACAGAAATCATAGCTTCACATTTGAAAACCTTGAAAACGTATACAGACTATGTAAAAGTGAGGGATCAAATTTCAGCACTTTTCCAAAAATCCTTTCCTTAAACAAAACAATGAACCATTATATTTTTTTCCTCACCCAAAGCTTCAAAAATTCCAAAATTTGAGGTATCTTCGTTTTATAAAAATTCTCTCGAAATTCCTTTTTTTTTTTTTCAAAACCCTAAAAACGAACAAATTTTTTTTTTTTTAAATTAAAGAAAAAGGGTGTAAAACTTTTGTCTAAAGATGGACAAGTGTGCTTGTTCCTACTCCCCAACCTAGCATGAACATTGTCCTCGATGTTTAAATGAATGAAATGCAATTAAACGTATGAAACATGAGGATGAAAACTATTGGAGGGTAAAGTGAAGAAGTCACCTGGGATACTGCAGATTTCCCGTGAATCTGTCCAAAATGAGGCAAAATACACAAAAACAAAGCAGGAAGATCTATTTACATATGTACACAAAGTTGAGCGTTGTCAGATCTAACGCTCGTCAGTCCTGATAGTCAGGACTAATCAGAGGTAAAATAGTGTCCTCTGAATCAAATGGCTCCAAGAATGGTTTTAGACGTTGTCCATTCACTTTGAAAACTGAACCATCCTTAGGATTCTCCAACTCAACCGCCCCATGTGGAAAAACATGCTTAACAATAAAGGGGCCACTCCATCGAGATCTCAACTTCCCAGGAAAGAGATGTAAACGAGAATTGTAAAGAAGGACTTTTTGTGACGGGTGAAAAGTTTTTCTAAGAATGTTTTTATCATGGAAAACCTTGGTCCTTTCTTTGTAAATACGAGAGTTTTGATAAGCCTCATTGAGAATCTCTTCCAATTCATTCATTTGGAATTTCCTCTTAATTCCAGCTTTCTCCATATCAAAGTTTAGCTGCTTTAGTGCCCAATATGCTTTATGTTCCAATTCCACCAGAAGGTGGCAAGCTTTCCCATAAATCAGTCTGTATGGAGACATGCCTATTGGAGTTTTGAATGCAGTGCGGTAAGCCCATAACGCATCGTTTAGTCGAAGTGACCAATCTTTGCGAGTAGGGTTTACTGTGGTCTCCAATATACGTTTGATTTCCTGATTCGAGACCTCAACTTGCCCACTTGTCTGCGGATGATAGGGCGTAGCCACTTTGTGTGTAATTCCATATGTTTTAAACAAAGCCTCAATTACACGCTTACAAAAGTGGGTACCTCCATCACTAATGATGGCTCGTGGGGTCCCGGATCTAGAAAATATGTGCTCCTTCAGAAATTTCTTGACAACATTAGCATCATTTGTCCGACATGGTATAGCTTCAATCCACTTGGACACATAATCAACAGCTACTAAAATGTAGAGATAACCAAAACTCGGGGGAAACGGTCCCATGAAATCTATTCCCCATACATCAAACAACTTAATGATCAAAATTGGATTCAGGGGCATCATGTTCCTTCTTGAAATGGTACCCAGTTTTTGACAGTTTTCACAAGACTTGCAATATTCATGAACATCTCTAAAAAGGGTGGGCCAGTAAAAACCGCATTGCAGAATCTTAAAGGCGGTTTTTTTTTCGAAGAGAAATGGCCCCCACAGGCCTGTGAATGACAAAAGGAGATGACACTATTTTGCTCATCATCTGGCACACACCTCCTAATGATTTGGTCTGGGCAGTATTTAAACAAAAATGGGTCATCCCAGAAAAAATTTCGGACCTCAGAAAAGAATTTATTCCTATCTTGCCTTTTCCAATGTTCTGGGACTATGCCTGTAGCAAGATAGTTGGCAATGTCTGCATACCAAGGAAGTTGGGATACTGCGAACAGTTGTTCGTCAGGGAAGTTGTCCTGGATGGGTGTGGATTCCAAAGATTCAGAAATGACAAGTCATGATAGATGATCCGCAACTACATTTTCTACTCCCTTTTTATCTCGGATTTCAATATCAAATTCTTGGAGTAGAAGGATCCAACGAATGAGACGCGGTTTTGCATCCTTCTTAGAAAGAAGGTATTTCAATGCTGAATGATCAGTGAACACAATGATCTTGGATCCTAGCAAGTACGAACGGAATTTGTCTAGCGCAAAAATCACGGCTAACAATTCTTTCTCTGTGGTGGAGTAATTGATCTGTGCGCTATTCAAAGTCCGGCTTGCATAATAAATCACGTAAGGTTTCTTTTCCTTACGTTGCCCCAACACAGCCCCAACCGCATAATCACTTGCATCACACATAAGTTCAATGGGCAGACTCCAGTCAGGCGGTTGCATAATCGGAGCAGAAGTCAGCATGCCCTTTAACTTGGTGAAAGCTTCGTGGCATGCCTCAGTCCACTCAAATTAAGTATCTTTTGACAGAAGGTTGCACAGTGGTCTAGAGATAGCGCTGAAATCTTTTATAAACCTTCTGTAAAAGCCTGCATGCCCTAAGAATGATCTGATATCTCTAACGGTTTTTGGGATGGACAAATTTGAGATCAGATCTATTTTTGACTTGTCAACTTCCATTCCCTTGGATGAAACAATATGGCCAAGGACTATTCCCTGGCGAACCATGAAGTGACACTTCTCCCAATTTAGCACCAGGTTCTTCTCTTCACATCTGACAAGGACTTTTCCCAAATTACTTAAGCAGTCTTCAAAAGAATTACCGAAAATGGAGAAATCATCCATGAAGACCTCGAGGAAACGCTCCACATGTCACTGAATATGCTCAACATGCAGCGTTGGAAAGTAGCGGGAGCATTGCACAGTCCAAAGGGCATTCGCCGGTAGGCGAAAGTTCCAAAGGGACATGTGAATGTGGTTTTCTCTTGATCCTCAGGGGCGATTTCTATCTGATTGTATCCTGAGTATCCATCCAAGAAGCAGTAGTATGGGTGGCCTGCTACCCTTTCCAAGAGTTGGTCCAAAAAGGGTAGCGGAAAATGATCCTTCCGTGTGACTGCATTGAGCTTTCTTTAGTCAATACATACCCTCCAACCTGTGGGTATCCGGGTAGGGATGAGTTCATCCTTAGCATTCTGGACTACAGTGACGCCGGCTTTCTTTGGTACGACCTGGGTAGGGCTGACCCACTGACTATCCAAGATTGGATAGATGATACCCACGTCCAGAAGTTTTAAGACTTCAGCCCTAACCACCTCCTGCATGGTGGGGTTAAGCCGGCGTTGCATTTGTCTAGAATGTTTTGCATTTTCTTCCAGGTAAATATGGTGCGTACACATGTAAGGATCAATGCCTTTAATATCAGCCACAGTCCATGTTATTGCACCCTTGTGCTGCTTAAGTATTTCCATTAATTGCTCCTCTTGGTCCTTGTTTAGGTGTGATGAAATTACAACTGGGAACGTTTCATCATCCCCAAGGTATGCATATTTGAGGTCAACTGGAAGGGGTTTCAACTTAGGTTTGGGTGGCCTCACCTGAGAGGGAAGAGACTTAGACCTCGATGGTACTAGCTCCTTAGCTTTCGGGTTCCACACACTACTGGCCATCTGAACAGTATCATCTTCAATGTCAAGAGAATGCGGCAAATCAGATTCAAAGCGGCACAAGGAATTGGGGTCGGTGGACTCCGTAAGAGATTCTTGAATAATGGCCTCAATCATGTCAATCTCTTCGAAATCAGGACCATCATCCCGCATTTGTTTGCACGCATTGAAAACATTGAGCTCAATGGTCATATTTCCAAAAGAAAGCTTCATTACCCCGTTCCGGCAATTGATTAGTGCATTTGAAGTGGCTAGGAAAGGTCTACCCAATATTACCGGAATTTGAGCATTAGGATTTGCCACTGGTTGGGTATCCAAAACGATGAAGTCCACTGGAAAGTAGAACTTCTCGATTTGTACTAAAACATCCTCTACCATCCCCCTGGGTTTCTTTATTGATCTGTCGCGAGCTGAAGAGTGACCTGAGTAGGTTTCAACTCGCCTAGCCCCAACTGTTGATAAACCGAGTAAGGAAGTAGATTGACACTCGCCCCTAAGTCGAGTAAAGCTTGTTCTATCCGGAAGTTTCCAATGATGCACGATACTGTGGGGCATCCGGGATCTTTATATTTAGGGAGAGCATCTTGTCTTAAAATCGAGCTTGCTTGCTCGGCCAAGAATGCTTGCTTAGAAACATGCATCTTACGTTTGATTGTGCATAAATCTTTGAGGAACTTAGCGTAAGATGGAATCTGTTTGATGGCATCCAAAAGCGGGATATTAATCTTGACTTCTCTGAAGATATCCAAAATCTCTTCATTTGGGACCATCCTCTTTGGCGATCTCAGTCATTGGGGGAATGGGGCCATAGGCTTGTACTCAGAAATTTCGGGTACCTTCCCTTTATCATCACAAATCTTTTCTATGACTTCTTTAGATTCAGACTTATTTGAAGAAACTTTTTGATCCGAGGATGCAGGTGACTTTCCTTTTCTCGGATCATCTTTCCAAATTTCTTTACCACTCCACAAAGTGGTCACAGCTTGCACCTGCTCCTTTGAGGTAGAGGGATCTGTATTGGCCACTTCGTATTGCCCTTTAGGGTTCGGGTGTGTTTGGGCTGGGAAAGCCCCCTTCTCCCTGTTTTGAAGGGTATTGCTGAGTTGGCCAACTGAGGTTCTCACCTCTTTTTGAAAGTCTAAAAAAGATTGTTGATTGTTTTGAATGATGGAATTCTGAGTTTGAATTAAATTTGTCAGCAGATCCTCCAAAGACCTATTTTGAGACTGTGGAGGGGGTGGTGTGTATTGGGCTCCTTGTGTTGAGGGCCTAAAGTCACCACTTTGATGTGTAGGTCTTTGGGGGGCCGACTCCTGATTAACAGTAGGCCCATTCCTCCAACTGAAATTGAGATGGTTCCTCCAGGTGGGGTTGTACGAGTTACCGAGTTGATTGTTGAAAGGCCTCTGATAAGCAGTGGTTGCATTGGCCTGTTCCTGTAACACCTCTTTGAAAGCAGGGATTGTTGGACAATCTTCCGAAGAGTGGGTGTCACAGTCACAAATACCACACACGGTGATGGGCTGTTTACTCCTCCCCATTTCTATGGCTTCAATTTTTCTAGTTAGGGATGCTACTTTTGCATTGAGTTCCATTTCATCATCCTGAAGTCGATATATTCCCCCTCCCTTAGGATTATTCGATTGCCTTGGATTATCAACTCCATCTGAAGTGTCCCAATTTTGGGCACTTTCTGCAAGAGAATCTAAGTATTCCCATGCTTCATCTGGGTTTTTGCTCAAAAACTCACCATTACACATTGTTTCAACGAATTGGCGCATTTCAGAAGTTAACCCATCATAAAACATACCAATTACGCGCCATGATTCGAATCCATGATGTGGGCAGGCTTGTAAGAGCTCTTTGAAGCGTTCCCAACACTTGAAGAAAGACTCTTTTTCTTTTTGTTTGAAATTCATCATGTGTCTCCTCAAAGTGTTGGTTTTGTGAAGTGGGAAAAACTTTTTCAAGAATTCTCGCACCATAACATTCCAAATGGTAATTGAATTGGGCCTAAGGGAATGCAACCATATTTTTGCCTTCTCCTTCAGTGAAAAAGGGAATAATCTAAATTTGACTATGTCCTCCCCAATATTATTGAAGTGTAAAGTGGCACAGACTTCTTCAAATTCTCTTAAGTGCGAGTATGCACTTTCTGAATCAAGGCCATGGAACTTAGGGAGAAATTGTATCACGCCCGGCTTTATTTCAAAATTTCCCACATTGGGTGGGACGACCATGCAAGAAGGTGTGGTTGTCCGTGTGGGTTGAAGGTATTCTCGTAAACTCCTAGCCCTTTGGTTAACCGCCTCATTACCATAATTTTCATTCCGGTCGTTCCGGTCATCATTGTTGTTGCCACTACCGGACCCACTTGCCATCGGTGATGGTCTCAAAGAACTTGATAGAATTGGAGATTCAAAGTTTTCAATAATTCTCTTAATCGGAGACTCCTTCCTTCTTAATATGTGCCCTGAACCTCTTTGCCAAATTGGCGGGAGCCTATCCTTCTTTTTGGGAATCTTGAAATTTTTTTTTTTTTAAATGGTGGAAATAAAGAAACTAACTTAGAACAACAACTAACCTCACTAGAGGTCAAAAAGTTCACCTCAGCCCTTAGCTCGAACTTATGAAGTTAACTTGACCAGGTTAGCCCCCAGGTAAGTGGTGAGGTCACAACGGTCCTGCTTAAAAACCACTTGCCTCGAATAGCTTGACTATCTCCCCTTTTGGGACAAGGCTTTTCTTAGGCATCGAGTTTAACCAAAGAACGCAGCTTTAGGCCTTAGTTTCACTTTCCTTCCTTAAGGAGTTAACTGAAAAAAAAATTTCCAAAAAATAAATTGAAAGATTTTGGTAACTTTTTGGAGTTTTCTAAAAATCAATGATGTGAATTGCTAACATTCCATGCACTTTCCTAATCCAAATTAGGGTAGTTTCAACATTCCATGCATGCACCTCTTATTTCTAGCAAGATGCCAAAAGTAATGTACAATTTAAACAAGAAAGACAGAAAGTTACCTTTACTGACGCTCCCCGGCAACGGCGCCAAAAACTTGATCGGTCCCCAAGTGTAGGGTACGATTGTAGTAATAATCTGGTAAATCCAGGTCGATCCACAGGGAGCAATGCTTTTCAAGAAACCTTCCAACTTTGACCTATCCTAAATAAACACTAAATCTGGCCTAAATAAAGACTAATTAAATTAGATAACTAAATACAAAAAAAGCTTAATTACAATGCTTTCAAAAAAATAAAGGAACTATTGTAATAAAGGAAACTTAATCTAAGAAATCCTAAAATATCTAAAAACCTGCAAAAGAACACACAAATCAAACAACTAGTTTAATATAAAAAAATCAAAACAAAACTTCCTAAATTAGATCATACTTACCAAAATCAATTTTTATGCAAATATGAATGATCTATAATGCCCTAAATGCTAACAATGCAATTTTATGCAAGTTTCTAACTATATGATGCATGCTGTAAAAAATTCTAAGTATGAAAACTGTTGTGCAGCCCTGTTTTCACTGGACTGTACGACATGACTAAGTTGGTGTGAACCTAAATCTAATGGATGAGATCAATAGTCTGATGATGCATGAACACAACAAAAAAAGAAAAACCGAAAAAGGACTTAAAATGAAAAAGATATGATCACCTAAAGATGCCTACTTGAACTGTTTTGTTGCTGAAATCTGAACGCAGGCTTACCAACTACCCCTGTTTGAGCCTCTGGTTGACATGGTTCCCGAGGTTATTTTTGGCTGAAATTCTGGGGTTTCAAAGTCCAATTACCATACTTTAGATCTGCTATTTTGTGGACAAAAATATCAACGTTTACCTGGTTTTTAAATGGTGCACTTTTGTAACCAAGTTGGGTCAGTTCTGCTGAAATGTGCAGGATTTTTCACCACTCATTTATCAGATCCGAATTTAGTATATCTAATCAGTTGATAATCTTGTGATTCCAGCAACAAAAACTTGTTCTAATGCAATTTCTAAATATGAAGTATACACAAAGACACTTTCTAACCATATATCATGCAATCAAGAATAGAAAGTATCTACTAAACATAGAAAGATGCAAGTTGAGTTTTTAAATCTAGAATTTGTAAATAGAAAAAAAATTTTAAGAATATTAACTTGAAAATAACAAAAAAAAGGGTGGAAAGAAAATAAAAAGCGGAAAAGTAGTATCAAAGATCTAGAGTCTAGACAATCCTACAAATATTGACAATGCGATGATAATGTCCTCTCTTCTCAAAGTAGGAAAAAAAATTATGCAAGTGATTATTTGATGTCTCTCGACTTTTGATATTTTTATTTTATTTTCAAACCCTTGATCTAATCATGTGAAATATTGTCTCCAATCAAAACACATAAAAGAGCTAAGATAAGAAAATTAAATCACTTACATAGAAAGTTGCAAAATCAATCCAAGTAGTGTCTTTTTTCCTTGATCTTGAAATACAAAAAATTAAGATTCTTCTCTCTTCATCATTCTCTCAACATGATCTCTCAACCTATGTCTAAAGAATTAGGAGGAAAGAAGAAGAAGAAAGGGACTTAGAGAGAAAGGTGGATGGGAGTGGAATAGAGAGAGGAAGAGTCTCCTTGGTTGCTACCAAAAGCCTTGGACCAAGTGATGGCTCTCATCCCCTTTGGCTAGACCCTCTTTTATAATCTCTTATGCCCCTTTGTTTGGTAACACACCTCCTTCATCTTGGCTTAAATTCAAACTTCAATTGATTTCTTGTCCTTGTGATCCAATTTTTTCCATCTTGGGTTCCTCAAAAGATCTTTAAGATTGCATCTTGATTTCCTTCTTGATTTTTGTCTCCTCCTTGATTAGATTTCTTCTTCCACAAGTTTGACTTTGTGGAGATCTCCTTCCAATGCAAAACTTGCCATCCACCCACGTTTTTCTTTCATATATGCCATAATATATAATTCCAAGTGGACTTAACTCCTTTGTATTAGGTGGAAGCTTCTTTAAAAACTCTTTCACAACCAAGACACATTCATCTAACCATCATGGTCCCCCCAATGATGTAAATCTTCATGGGATAGGGTCCCATGTAGTTGATTTTTTCCTACAAATTAAAAGAAATTAATTAATCACATATAATAAAAATAAACATGTATTATGCATGGGACCCTACATGCCTAATGATGCACCCAAATGACAAACTTTCCAAAAAAATAGCACAAGGTGCCAAAAATAACAAGTATGCTTTGATGAAGAAAAAGAACTAATTTTGGGGTGATGAATGAGATGAAAAATCCTAATTTCACAAAAATCATGCAGTTCAATAAATTTTGAGCAATTCTGACCATTTTTCCAAAAATATCCCCAAAGACATGTAATCATGAAATTAAGTGCAATTCTATGCAATTAGACCTAATTAAGTCCACAAATGCTCATGAAATGATGACCTAATGACCTAATTTTGTGGACTTATCATGATGTCATCCTTATACATGTTTCAACTTCATAGTAGTGATCTTGATCATATGAACCTCTTTGAAATCCATTCCTTGTATTTCATAGTTATACCTATTGTTTGATGAATTTTATAGATGTTGAATTCATATGATTTGACACTTTCAAATTGCATGTATCACCAAGAGACATTTCATGCAATTTAGAATGTTCATCACTATGGTCATTAGTTATATCATTAAAAGTGATGAATATCAATTTATGATGCTTGATGGAATTTTATGTTTATCACATCTTTGCTCTTAATCTTGTTCTATATTCAATTGGTATCATTTTTTATTTTTGTCATATCCAATTGATGTCATATCTTGAAAATGTGATAAACCTTGTATACATTGGATTGATCTTGATAGTAATATGTTTTTATTCCATGTCCCTTTCTATTAGCATCATAATTTTCATGATTGCCACCTCTCATGCTCTTATAAAATTTCATAACCACCATACTCATGTGTTCATAATCTTGGTTGGTTAATGGTTGAGGTAGGCTTCATGTTTGAACTTCATTTCATTCATCTCATTCATCTTGCACATGATAGTTATATTTTGTGATTGGATGAAATGATCTCAAAATATTCATAGCATATGATTTTCTTAGTTACATTGATTGATGCTATGATCAGTTAACCCCATAACATCATGGATAGCTCTAATTTGGATTAATCCTAGTAGTTATATTCCTTTTAACTCCATTTTAGAGTGATTGAGCTAATAGTCTTATCCTTGAATCTCAATTGGTATTTCTTATTCCAATTGGTATCCATGATCATTTTTCTTCATGGCCTTAAACTCTTAGAGGCTACTACCATACAAGATACCCTGTTATGTATTTCATTTTCGATTTCTTTTGTTAACAGGTACTTATAAAAGGTATTTTCCTTATTTCATGTATGTAGGTACATTTGCAGGGGTAAAAAAATTATTTGTTGATGATATGACCCTTTATATGCAAATGCTAAATGGTTCTATGTATGGTTGTGTTGTTTTCTTTTGTTAACTCCATACTAAGAACTATAAAATCCATCCTTGTGCTTGTTAGTCTTTATTTAAGGAGGATGGTTATGTTAATTGATCCATGTTTATTATTTCATCTTTGTACATGTTTCAATTTTCATAAGTGTGTTGTTGCTCATATGAATCTCTTCAAATCCATTTCTTGTTCATTATGATCATAACTATTATTTGATGGATGTTATATTTGTTGAGTTCATATGTTTTACACCTTGGAAATTGCACACAACACCCAATCTTATTTTTATGCAATTTCTTATATTCATCATAATGCATTCAACTTATATTTTTATAAGTGATGAATATTCATGATGCTTGGTGAATTTTGTGTTTGTCACATCCATGTTCTTTTCATGGTTTTCTATTTGTTTGGTATGTCTTAAAATGTGACAAATCTTGTGAACATTGAATTGAAATTTCACTTTAGCATCTTATCTCTAATGTTTGCCTCCTCTAAATTATGATTGTTTTCTTGAAGAGGTTGGCTTCATGATAGTTGAACTTCATTTCATAAAGCATATGAAATGATGATATTTCTCATAGCATATGATTTTCAAGAGTTAAACATGCTTATGCTATGATTAATACCACTATTCTCACGGATTTCTCTGTTTTGAAACATATTTATTAGTTACATGATTTCAAAACCAGTTCAAAGTTTTAGCATTTAAAAAACAAGATTTTATTTAACAATCCATGATTTTTTTTGTTGTTGTATCCTTAACATGTACATCATTATGGAATTGATTTAATGCTTTGGATACTCCACCTTCATTCATTCCAAGTTGCACTCATATTGGTATATCTATTTGAATCATTCAAACATTAACGTTTAAGGGAGGAAACGGGAGGAGACGGGAGACTCCTCACTTGTTGGCTAGGAGAGTGGGAGGAGACAGGAGACTCCTCACGTATTGGGTTTGCCAAGTGTAATTCCATGTGTGGTAGCTATGGAACTGACCTGTAATTCTGTGTGATCACGTAAAACACTTCTCTGATGCTTATATCCTCACCAACAAGAAACATGATTTATATACTTGGTTGAATCTCAAGTTGTTGTCCTCCATTACATGTAAATCTCTTTCGATCTTGTCTATGTTTCGGAATCAACAATTCATTTTGCATATGTTCTTGATAGGTATATTTTCTAAAATGCAAAATTGAATGAGATGTGATATTGATGTCCCATCTCATATTTTTCAAATTAGTTGTTTTGTCTTTTTGAAAATAAATATGATTTGAAAAATGAATTTTCCATTGATTTTAAGTTTTTACTTAAATGGAAAATTATGCAGTTGATTTTCATTTTGGGCCATGTTTAGATACATGCTTTCAAAATGAGATTTTCAATTGGTACTCATCTATTCATCATTATGTCTTTCCATGATTAGCAACATCTTGAGAAATTCGATCAATGTAAGCTTTAATTGTTATATTTGAGAACTCCCTAGTTTCATGCCTTACATCTTCTTCATGCATTACATCGGTATATTCATTGTCATCATATTGACAAAAAGAAGAGAATGATGTTAAGGGGGAGTAGACATCTTTAAGATGATCAAATGAGAATTCATATTTGAGGATCATGGAGACGCATATATGAATATGATGAATATTTGTTTTTAAGTTTTTTTAAAAACAAAACAATTTTTAATTGAGAATGCATTAACTTTTATAGGTACATCTTTATGTATTTCTCATATTGCCACATCCATGAGTTTTTAGTTATGGTATTTTTCTAAGATATGGATGTTTTTATCTTTGATCATCACTATACTCTGTATTGTGTTTTTCTTTTGTGTGATGATTTTGCAAGTCATATGCTCCTCTATTTGTAAATTTCCTATCTTGATGACTTGTTTGGAATGCAATGTACCCAAATCATTTTGGATTATAATCCCTTATTTTGATGATTGAATTCATTTGGTGATTGCATTCATCCTCATAACATTCATTATGCCTTTGTAAGTTAAATTTTTCTAAAGATTGAATGTTATGGTTTTGGATTTTATTTTCTTTGGTATCATAATGCATGTTCCTATCATATGTTTTTAAATGGATTGATTTTCTTTTGGAACCTTATGCATTCCTCATAATCATTGTATGTGCTTCATAGTTATATCAGTATGATTATGCAGGTTCATCACTACGGTTAAGTGGTGAAAAAGGTCAATGAAATGAAATTTCATATGATCTTTATTGAGTCCTTACTCTTCAATCGGTTTGTATCATTTGAAGGACTTAGAGAGTCCTTAAATGGATTCATGGAATTGATATGGACTTTCTTAGTTGATTTATATAGTTCAATTCCATCTTAGCATGATTACATCTCTTTATAGTCAAATCTTTTGATATCATGCTTGCTAACCCTTTTATGATTATAGGTGAATCTTTTTATGTCCTTGATATCATAATATGCTAAATACTGATATCTCTCACATCTTCTTATCTCTCTATAGTACTCCATATGCTTCATCGGGACATCTCTTTGTCAATTTGTGACAAAAAGGGGGAGAATAAATGGATTGAATCCTGAAAATGGAGAGATTAAACAAAGGGGGAGAGTGTAGACCAAACGGTGAAAACACACTCTATCTATGATATTTTGTGACTAACAATTAAGGGGGAGTAGCAATCCCACCATAGAATGTGTATGTCAATATCTTATGCAGGTATATCTTTAAGAGACAAAGCACATTCTCAGGGGGAGTATTTAGAGTCATGAGTCTTTGAGTTGTAATTGTTGTATCTTTTATAAAGATCATGTACTCTTGTAATCTTGGTTGTATTTGAGTCCATTTGTTGTATTTCAATCAAGAATAGGTTTTTGCCACGAAATTGACAAAGGGGGAGATTGTTAGTGCCACATTCCTATGAGCACTTGTTTCTGTATTGTCAATTTCGTATCGAAGAATCCAAGACCTTGCCTATCAGAATTTCTCAAGGAATATCAAGTTTGAAGGTAGAAGATCAAGTCTTGGAAGGCCCGGATTCATAAAGGAAGACATCCATATGTGTGCCAACCTATTTAGGTAAATGGGACTCCAAACCAACCAAGACATGGCCCTAAAAACCCTTAGTTTAATGGCTTATTTAATAGAGTTTTAGAGATTGTTTTTCAGCTTTTTCAAGACTCAAAACAGGCCTCAGAAGTCGGCTAACCGCCATGGTTTTCAGTCACCTCGCGGTTACTTTTTTAGAGAGCAAAAACTCTTTTAAAATGGTTTTTCAGTTACCTCGCGACTAGCCGTTTGAACAGTAACATCACTATTCACTGTTCACTAGCCGTTTGAACAGTAACATCACTATTCACTGTTCACTAGCCGTTTGAACAGTAACCTCACTATTCACTGTTCATTGTTCACTAGCCGTTTGAACAGTAACCTCGCTATTCACTATTCACTGTTCACTGTTCGTTTGAACAGTAACACTATTCACTATTTACTATTCACTGTTCACTTTTCACTAGCCGTTTGAACAGTAACAGTAGTCACTATTCACGGTTCACTGTTCACTAGCCGTTCGAACAGTAACACTATTCACTATTCACTTTTCACTAGCCATTTTATGACCGTTGGAAAGCTCTCTATAATAGAAAAATGCCCCAAATCATCCCTAAGGCTTGGAAAATCATTCCCAAGGCCTCCAAGATCACGAGAGCTCATGTCCTAACCATTGTGTATCATATTAGAGCTCTCATAGATCATTCCAACACACACTATGAGTTTGGTTTGTCAAATCTAAGAGCTTCATTAGCTTAAGGAAAGTGTGATGTGTGGAGACAATATTGCCTAGGGAAGAACTTGAGCTATCATAGTTTATTATCCAAATCCCTAGACCAAAGACCTCTTTCCTTGACTGAGCACAACATTGGAGCATCATCATCATCAACATCAAGGAATCATTGCAAGAGGCATGAAAGCTTGGAGCTGCGGTGACAAGTTTCGAAGAGCATCCTTCGGACTTCTTCAAAGAGGTAAGTGACAAACTCCAGACTTTGTCAAAAAGAGGCAAGTGTTGTTCGCCCTCTACTCAAATTATATCTTTGTGATAGTGGATTGTTTCTGCGTGATTCAACCACTTTAAAAATTGTGATAATGGATTGTTTCTGTGTGATTCAACCACTCTAAAAGTTATGTGTGGGGAGTAGATCTTTGTGATCGAACCTCGTGAACAAAAATGGGGAGTAGATCTGTGTGGTCGAACCTCGTGAACAAAATTTATGTAGAATCAGTACTTGTGTAGTTTGATTCTTCATAGTGGAACCAGGGGACTGTGTGTAAGACCCCGACCCCCAATTTCTCTATTTAGTATTGTTTTAATCATGGTTTAACTTTTTAAGCAAGATTTGAGTTGCTTTGACTTTGTCTTTGAGTTTGACTAGATTTTTCATAGCCTTGGAGATTTTGAAGACCGTTGACTTTAGTTTGACCCGGTCTTTGTAAAATGTATTTTTGTGAGAAATTATTCTTATTTTGGAAAAATTACAAATTTTGCTCCTTTTGACTCATTTTATTGAGTTGAACAACTTTCATGTTTTGACCATTTTGATTTGATGCTCAGAAATCGTGTTTTTCGAGAAAAAGGGCAAAATTGACCTTTCACACTAAATCTGTATTTGAATTTCGAAAATTTCAGAAATTGGGGAAAGTATACTTTTTGGAAAGTAGAAATTTCGCTGATCATTTTTGTCTTCTTCGTTGATTTCATTCGGGACCCGCAAATGTAAGTTTCAGCCTTTGTAAGATTGGGGCCCATGGGGCCCAGCCCACTTATCCTTTATAAAACCATTGGGTTCCTCTTCTCCTTCCCCATTTTTCCTTTTCCGGCAACAAGGGAGGAGATAGGGTTTTCTCCCAGCCCCCTTTCTCTCTCCTCATGTATCTCTTCTTCTTGGATGCTAAATGGAGATTTGACCTTCCCATCTTCTTCTCCTCTCTCTTGGCTTTCCAAAGATGCCTTTTTCAAGGATTTTGAGCTAGGGCAAGGCTCTCATCCAAGCTTCTCTTCTTCGTTTGGGCTTTTCAAGGTTAGCAATGGCTTTCCAAACTTTAGATATTTGTTTTCCTCTTCATTTAGAGTGTTTTCATCACTCATGCAAGAGCTTTCCTTGGAGATTTGAGAAAGATGGATTTTTAGGGTTTTCTTTGGAAATTTTGGAGTTTTTGTAGATTGGGAGCTTGAGACCCTAGAGCTTGGTTTGAGGAGTATTATTTCTCTCAATTAGACTTGAGGCAAGTGGAATTTTCAATTAATTTGATGGTTTCATTTCTCTTGTTTGGTTTCATGGCATTTCATGGTTAAGTTCTCATCTCCTCATGGTTTATTGATTTACTTTGAATAAATGAAGCAATGTTTTGTTGATTTCCACTTATGCTATTGTCTTATAATGTATTGGAAGCTTGGTCTCACTTTAATCCTTTTGCAAATTTGCTTTCTTTGTATTAAAAGTTGGTGTTCAAGGAAAGGGAGAAAAAAGGCTTTGATTTAAGGGTGTTTGTTTGGTTAATTGGATTGCTAATGAATGGTGATTTGATGAGTTTGGGAGGTCATGGAAGGGTCCAAGTTATTGTGAAAATAAGTATGAATGGTGATTTGATGAGTTTGGGAGGTCATGGAAGGGTCCAAGTTATTGTGAAAATAAGTATGGAAGAAAGAGGGGGAAAAGAAATCAGAAAAATGCACAAAAGAGTGCATTTCTGCACTCGGCCAGGACTGGGACAGAGCCCAGTCCGCTCGAGCGACCCAGTGGGCCGCTCGAGTGGACCAGGTTCTGCCTGGGCTTGGCTCGAGCGGACCCTGGGTCGCTCGAGCGAGCCCAGGTCTGTCTGGGCCCATTCTTTGGGCTGTTTTCGTGGACTGTTTGGGGTTCTTTTTCAGGCCCGTTTCAACCCCTTTTCAGCCCGTTTCTCCTCCTCGATTGTGGTCCGTTAATCCCCTTTTTATGCTTGAAGGCCCATGAAAGTTTGGGGTTAATTTTGATAGAAAGCCCATGAAAGTTTGGGATTAATTGTGATACTTGGAATTTGTGAAATGGGAATGGGATTAATGAGAGAATGGGCGTGTGTGAAGTTACTCGGGAACCTTTCGAGTCTCAATACGCACCTTATCATTTAAATGTTGTAGATTTTCATTGGCATCAAACATACTCTTTATTAATAAATGTTTAAAGGTTAAATGTGTATTGAGATGGTTCATGGGTAAGTCATTAAGTCATTCTCCACTATCCATTCCATTTCAAGTCAGAGAAGGTATTTGTATTTGTATTCCTCGGTGAACTAATTTAAATAGCATCGGTGAGTTGTTATAAAATCATGTGGTTTTCCATATTCTAAAGGATTGATCGTGTGATTTTATACAAATCACTTTGATGTGTATTTGGGCGGTTTACCATGGAATTCGTATGTTTTCTCCGAATCGATTTGAAAGGAGATTGGAGTGGTTCGCCACATTCGGGATTTCTTCGATGAGACTATTATTTTGATAAGACTAGTATTTTGAAAACGAAACCTCGAGGCAAGACGGGGCCAGAGCTTTGTAGTGCGAGCCCATGAGCCAAAGAGACTATGATTTCAAAAATAAAACTTCGAGGCAAGATGGGGCCAGAGCTTTGTAGTGCGAGCCCATGAGCCAAAGAGACTATGATTTCAAAAATAAAACTTCGAGGCAAGATGGGGCCAGAGCTTTGTAGTGTGAGCCCATGAGCCAAAGGTATTACTATGGTTTGATTTGTATCGGTTCGAGTTTTCAAAACTAAAGGCACCACTAGGCTTAGGTCACCTTGTGTCACGCCCCGAGCCCGAGATTACACACATCCCGAGGCGCGACACACGCCCGCGTGGAAATTCGAGTCAAACTCGTTGACTCTAGGTCCCCACGTACGGAATTTACCCACAGGATATCACGTGTGAGGTTTATATTTCACAACATGCCTGTATAAATCTGTCAAATAGATATCCAACTGACATAGCACAATGATCAAGATATAGAGCATAAGGGTCCATGAGCATAGATTTAAAAGTTCAAGTTCAAGAGATAGAAGAGAAGAAGTAAGTTAAGTTAAGTTAAAGTTTACAATTTCAAAAGCTAAACAAGTTTATAAGCTACTACAAAATATGTGGCAATCCTAGCCACGGTCAGTGGGTCATTTAAACGTCCATTTCTCATCGAGTGGATGTCTAGAAGACATCATCAGGAGTCCACTTTGCTACGTTCTGGAGAGATTCCTCTTCCTCAAGGATCTCCGGGGGAATGGCGTCGACATATTCACCTGTAACGCCAAGTGTAGCACCATTAGACTAAGCTAAGCAAGACAAACATATACAGTCCATATAACATGTATCGAATGAATAGTCAGACAGGTATAAATCATAAGAGATCAAGGAATGATCACTAGGCATATCAGTGCATGAATTAGCATGAGACATACGAGTCATAGATAACAGATAAACATATTAACAGTACTAGTTGGCACATCCACATAAGCTATGTTCTCTCAAGTTAATCATATAACATGAAATAAAATGAGAGCAGAATATCAGGACAGGACAGGGTGGTGCTACTAGGAGACAGAGGTACCCAGAATTCTCCATCGTAGACCTAGGGTGCCTGGTAAACCCTCAGAATATATTCCCATCTGCAGAGGGCCAGAAATTTACTAAACCCACACTTAGCCGGGTCCGACTTAGATAGGGTCGAAGCTAAGTGGTGCCGACTCATAGAGTGCAATATACCAACAACAGAGCAGGTGCAGGACAGTGTAATTCAGATACAGGACATATACAGGACATATCATATAGGTAACAAATCGGAACTTACTGAAATATACTGAACAAAGCCAGAAATAAATGTAACATGACACATGTGTAACAGAAAATACATAACTGGACAGAAGCATGATCAAGTCATACTAGAATACTGGAAACGAAATGCAATGCATGCACATACAGATCATATACGGAGTTAAGATGTAATTCAAGCCAAGCCTACGGTCTTGGGAACACATGTGGTCTTCACCGTCCAACTCAGGGTAGTATTAAGAGTCCGACATTATCGGGCTACAAGGACCCCTTGGCGTTACATAATTTGGATGTCGAATCCCTTAATAGAACGCATTTGGTACGGTTACAATCCGAAGAACACAATGCCCCTTTTTGTGGTTACGACTGCTCAATCCATATCCACAATTAAACAAAACATCGGTCATGATAAAAGTTCAGGGTGCACATCCTACAGGTCCATCTATCAGGCCAATCAACTAGAACAAGCTACGGTTCAATGTCCGGCTCATGGAAACGTCCATTTGTCACAATTATGTAAAATCCAACATATAATCTTTTCCAAGGCTCAAATCAAATAAAATCACTTTTTATTGGGTTCTACACATCATGAGCTTTCCAACGGTATGTAGATCTCCAAAAACGGATTTACGGTTAAAAAGTTATGGTCGTTGGAAAATCTGCATACTGTAGGTATCAGGTTCGCTCGAGCGTCCAAATGGTCGCTCGAGCGGACCCCAGACAGAGAGCTGTTCGCTCGACCGGACCAAGAGTTCGCTTGAGCGAACTCTCCCAGAAAGCCCTTCGCTCGAGCGTTCACTCACGCTCGCTCGAGCGAACTGTCAAATCTCTGTGTCCGAAAATCTGAAACTTCTTGATTTCTCTCAGGCCATTCAAGGCATTCCATCAGGTTTTAAAACACTACCAATAGGTATCTTTGAGCTTCCAAAATGCTCATAAAAAACCATCAATAAACCCATATGCAATAACAAAGAAATCACCCACAAAAATCCATTTTTGAGCAAGAAGAAGGGTATCTAAGCAAGATTACATATATTCATGAATCAAACAAGAAATCATGCATACAAATGTATAAGTTTAACTTGCCTTGGTGCTTTGAAAGCTAGCTCTCACACCTAATCCTTGTTAAACTCGAAAATCCCCAAATATGAAAGCTCAAATGCCCTAAAAATGGTGAAAAACAAAATGGAAGAAAATGAATGAGGAAGGAGATGATGCATACATGATTTGTAGATTTCCAAGATGAAGGAAATCAAATGGAAATGCCTAGTGAAGAAAGAGCTTACCAAAAGCAAGAAGAAAGAAAGATGAGTGGATGCTTGAGCTTGGAAGATGTTGTCTTGGTGGAGAAGATGAAGTGGTGGCTAGCTTCTATTCACTTTAGGAGTCTTGGTTGATTGCTTGAGATGAGGAAGGAAGAAATGGAGAAGAAGAGTAGAGAGAAACTCTCAGCTCGAAATGAAGGAAGAAGAAAGGAGTAGCTGAAATGGGGTTTTAACCCAATTTTATCCTGCACTTGCATGCAAGTCCAGAAATGGGCTGAAATTGCAAGAAAGGGCCTGGGGTGATTAAGTGGGCTGGAAATGGGTCTAAATAGGTCCGAATTTAATGGGTCAAGACATGAGAGTTAAAGCCCATGAAATGCTCTATGCAATGCATTAAAAACCCAAAAATTTCTAAGTACACACAAAAACCCAAAACACTCCAAAAGTCATAATCTACCTAGCAAACGGTCAAACCCCACTAATTCTACCTAATCAAATCCAATCAAGATCAAAACATCCATTAAGCAATTAATCTAAATTAATTAACTCTAAAACGAGATTAAGGTGGGTCGGGGTGTTACACCTTGTCGGGCTGATCACCTGGCTTGGGATCTTTAATTTGTCCGCCAGCTGCAGCTTGGATTCTGTCTGTACCGACCATGGCAACGGTTTCTATCTGCCGGTCCCACGTGTAGTGGCTACAGTTCTGATTTTGATCTGCCGGTCCCATTTGTATGGCTATGGTTCTGATTCTATTTCCGGTCCCACGTGTAGTGGCTACGGTTCTGTCTGCTCTTATTACTTCGGTAATAGGAGAATATAGCTATGTGTGGTTGCCAATGTTTTATCTATTTATTATTTTGTTTTATGATTCCTGTTTGTTTATACTCATTATATTCTTTGAATTTTGTTAATGTTAGGAAACTTATCTTTTATCGTATTGCCTCTATTTTCAGGATTTTAAATGTATTTCCAATTATTAAATGTTTTATGCAGGCTACTATCTTTTCAAGATATTTATGCTCAGGATCTGTCCATTTATTTGCTTTGATATTTATGTTCGGTCTTTCGATCATTTTATCATGCTTTAATGCTATTATTGTTTAGACTCTTTAATCGGTTTTACAATGATTCCATAAGGTTTTATGAATGTCCTTTTGTTTCATATTATTTGTTTATTTACTTGACAGACCGTCGTGTCTGACCCTGTTGTTTGGTGCCAGTTTTCTCTCTTTCTGTTTTTAGGTGTTTGATCGGAGGAGGCGGTGGGACCGCCGGTCTGACGTGAGAGGCTGCCCATTGATATCATCTAGATGTCAAGTTTGGCACCGGAGCTCGTAAAAATCACTTGGGGTAGTATGTCACTTAGTGGTTTATTTGTATGGCTTTGTTAGCCTTTTTCACTGGGTTTGTAATTAAGACATTTGTTAATTGTAATTTGAATATGTGGGAAATAAATAGTCTTGTTACTACCAACTCAGTGTTCTTTGGATTATGATTTGTGCCAGTCTTCTTATGTGATGGCTTTATTATATTGGTTGTGTGCGACACGGAACCCGATGGCCACGAGTTTCGAGTCGTAACACCATGTTTAGCTTCCGCGAAAATATACTCTAATCGTGATGGAATTTGACTATCCTCATTCATGCGGATCTTGGGAAATATAACAAAAGTTTCAAATTAATCCCAAAATTTCGCATCCCGAGGCCGGATCACTGCAGGGCCCGATTTCGGGGTGTGACACTGTGTGACCCTTGAGAGTGGATGTAGGTCTGTGTGACTGAACCACTATAAATCCCTTGTGTCAATTTCTCTCTCTCTATCTCCTGTGCTTGATTTATATATCTATATGTTGTGGAGAATGATATGAATGATATTTAGTTTAATTGACACACATCCACTTGTGCGAAAACAACATTGATCATATTGGTAAATCAAATCTTGTTTAGCACACACTCTTTAACAAATATTCATTTGAGCACATTGACATAAATCATTAGTGAATTTGTGAAGAGTGTTGTACTCACACTTGTGCTTACATTATGAAACTAATTGTCTTATCTTTGATTGTTTAAGCACTCATACATTGAACACATATTCCGCATAAGTTGTATTCTTATTTGTGCTCATTATGTTCTTGTTCCTAGTTGGGATTAAAATTGGACTAAGATGTTTTAATTGGGAAAAAGAATTTCATTAGTCCTATTCACCCCCCTCTAGGACACTTTCATTGGCCCTAGCTGCACTTTCAATTTGGTATCAGAGCGAGTTACTCCATAAAGGCTTAACAACCCGGAGTTGATCTTGTTTCATTGCTAGTGCCAATTCCGTAGAGGGACCTCATGTATTGGAGGGACCTCAAGGACAAACCATCCAAGACCTTAGGATGTTTTTCAAAGGAAGATTGTTAGAAAGACCTAAGATCTTGAAACCTTTTGGACCAACCTATTTCTTTTCAATTATTTCATATTGTTGGTCTATGAACTTTTGCATTTTGAGCTTATATAGTTACATGTGTTTTAATGTAAAAATATTTGTAGTCAATTGATTTTGATTTTCGACCCCTTTTCGCGTTTCGAGATTTCCGGCCCCTATGGTTTTCCAAAATTCTGACTTTCGAGGCACCAAATCCGTCGATCTTCGTTAACATCATGGGTCCGTTCCCGAGAGTATCAAATCATCATTGATCGCCAACCGGTAAACCAAGAAAGTGCACTTTCTATCCGATCGATCGAGAAATCAACAAAAGAGGTGGCACCGGCCCGCTGTTAGCAATCAATATCTGAAGTTGCATGCCCAATCAGAAGCAAACAAAAAGGAGTTATTGGTTAGCCATAAACACGACCTTAACCCATGTAACTCCTCCCATCATGGAGATTAAAGGCGATTAAATGCACTTAATTCTCCACCGGTGAATCAGAAGCCAAAGAAAATGAGTTACAAAATAAATCATTTAAAACTTGTAACTCCTCCCATTATGTGGCTTTAATACATTTAAGGCCCATAAACTCTCCTAAATGGGCACCCTATAAATAGGAGGAAGAATAGGTCCAGAAATCCAAGCACGGAAAACGGTTTAGAAAATTCCATCAGTCATCCAAAAAAAAAAGAGAGAAAACTCTGCTGAAGTTCTGGATCGACTACCACTACAAGGTGACAAAAGTCCCTTGAGGGGCACCCCCCCAAGGTCCCTTTGCCTTCTCCTTTTGTCTACATGGCTTAGACGTGGCTTTTCAGCCCATGTACTTAGCTTTTTTATTGGACATAGGACCTCCTCTTGGTCTTTGTCCTTTAAAAATCTGAGGTCAAGCCAAGCCAAGCGAATGAAGAGCATCCTCGGTTCTCATCTGCATGGATGATGACGAAGTCCACACATGACTTGCGACCGTCAATTTGAACGAGTCCCCCACAATCTCCTGAGAAGTTAGATCCCCCTTTTTTCGCTTTTCATTTTTGTTTGTATTTTTCTAAAGAGACAAAAAAAATTCACGACTCTTGTCTTTCACTATTGATAAAAATTATAAATTGGCTATAAATGCCAAAAATTGGCTATAAATGCCAAAAAAATCACCTTTTACGGCAAACATCGCCTTTAACGACAAAACAAATGAAATCGCCTCTTACGGCATTTTAAAACCATGTCTATTTTCTTAAATATATGTGCAATGAAAACTCGAAAGAAGTTGATTTCCTTTTCTATTTGTGAAGGTCGATCTCCGGATCACCATTTGCAATTTCAAGTAGAGTAGAAAGTCTGGCACACCCACCCAAAAAGAAAAATGTTGATGCTCGCTTTGCCCTCCCAGGAGCGAAAGGGTTGTCCCCCACGGACTCTCACGTCCGTCGACCTCAGTAAGCATCGAGCGGCAGAAGCACGTTCCATCAAACTGGCACACCCGGTGGGACTCGTTCATTTGAGAACATGATGCTTAGAAATGGAATATTTGCATATCATATCTTTTGCTCTATGCCTATGCTTCCATTTCTTGATTCCTTGGCTCCTTTCTAGTTGGTGGCCTATGTTGGATTTCACATCTAAAAAAAATGAGAGGGGATTTTTTTTGAAAATTTATAATTCTATCTTTGAATTTATTTCCACTCTTTCTCTTAAAAAAAATCAGATTTCTCAGTTTGTATTCAAAATTGAGAAATTTGATCATTTCCATTTCGTTCATGCGCTTGCAGAAATGTTGAGCCTGTTCGAATGGCGGAATGGGTCATCGTTCCTCTTCGATGAGTTCATTAGGGATCTTAAAAAAAATCAGATTTCTCAGTTTGGATTCAAAATTGAGAAACTTTGATCCTTTCCGTTTCATCCATGTGTTTGCAGAAATGTTGAGCCGGTTCGAATTGTGGAATAAGCCATCGTTTCTCTTCAATGAGTTCATTAGGGATCTTAAAAAAAAATCAAATTTCTCAGTTTGGATTCAAAATTGATAAACTTTGATCCTTTCCATTTCGTTCATGCGCTTGCAGAAATGTTGAGTCAGTTCAAATTATGGAATGGGCCATCGTTTCTATTCGATGAGTTCATTAGGGATCTTCAAAAAAAAAATCAGATTTCTCAGTTGGGATTCAAAATTGAGAAACTTTGATCCTTCCCGTTTCGTTCATGCACTTGCAGAAACGTTGAGCCGGGTTGAATTGTGGAATGGGCCATTGTTTCTCTTCGATGAGTTCATTAGGGATCTTAGAAAAGAAAAAGAGGTGAAGAACACTAAGGTTGCACCAATTGTGTTCTTTGACCACGATTAATTCAAGAAAAACCTTGTCCAGAGTGTGGAGACAGCTTGACTGTTCTAGGCAAGGGTCCTCCAAACGGGTTCATTAAGAAATCCTACCTTTACCGGGGGCAATTCTATCAATTGAGGTTTCATAAGACCGGATTAGGAGGCCTATGTGCACTCTTCCATCTTTAGATCTTCTTTAAAAAAAATCTTAAAAAAAAACTTCCGTCATCTTCGAGTTCAGATTTGAGAAATTATGGTTCCTTCCTTTCCGGGTACCCGTGCTTGTAGAAATGTTGAGCCTGTATTCGGGTTGGAATACCATTTGCTCTCTTAGACGAATCCAATCTTGACCTTTCAAAAAAAAACTCTCGTCACTTTTGGATCCAGATTCGAGAAATTATGGTTCCTTCCCTTCTGGGTACAGGTGCTTGCAGAAATGTTGAGCCTGTATTCGGATTGGAATACCATTTGCTCTCTTTGATGAATCCAATCTTGGCCTTTCAAAAAAGAGAATCCCATCTCATGTCCATCACATGGATGCGATCTCCAACATTTGTGCCTAGCAATACTGGTACGCCCTTTCAGGGTCTACTGTATTCGCGACAAGCACATTTGTAACTCCAACCTTATATTCGTCTTACCTCGAGCAAGCCCTGCTTCTCGATTAGTCGAATTTAGGTTTATAATTGCTTCTAGCAGTCACTAGAATGCTCATGCTGGACCCACCATATTTGCGATCAGAACAATTGCACCATCTATGACGTTTTGCCTTTCTCATGTCGCTTGGGTCGGACCATTTCCCTCGAGCGATTTGAAAAGACAAAACCATAGTTTTTTCCCATTTATGATCATTATATTCTTGTGATTACTAATGGATGTGGTCTTGTTTCAAAAATTTTTTGAAACTAACATTGGCAACTTCTCTAACCATTACTTTCGATGAAAACAAGCCAACTCATGCTTCAACAGAAGCAAAACATGCGCACTCACAAGCGCCCTGTCAGCTACCGAAGCGTCACCTCTCTCGGCAACTCTCTGAACTTCGGGTCGACCTCGACTCCCCGGACTATCGTCTTTGGGACGATGGGACCATTCCCACTTCCCGAAGAAGAAACTGCGCCTGCCAAAAAGTAGAAAATCGCCTCTCAACATGTCAAACCGTGACACCAAAAGCGAGCGTCAAGAAGCCCTAAGCTCGCTGCACCCCCGCAAAGCCTCAACCCACAAACAAGCAGGTCTATCCCAAGACTTGGTCCCCAAAACCTTCGCCAAAATAAAGAAGGTCCCAAACATCCACAAAGCCAGCATACCTGGCCCCACTCAAGGAGAACCAGTTCTACCCTCTTGCCTACATCAAAGAGGAGAAACCCGTCTCCCACTTGACAACCAAGTCAACCCTGCATGAGCTGACTTGTTCCTACAGGCCCAAAATCAAATCATACATAACAAGGCCTCTGCAAGCACCTGCCAAGGGCAACAATCCTTCAGTTCGACCCTTCATCTCTATAGAGGCCGAACTTGAAAAGTTCAAAGCATCGCTGCGACAGGCAAAGGACCAGGTCTGGATCCTATCCATGCCTAGCTTAAAAAAAGACAGGCTCGGCTGCTGTACCCAAGGGAGCACATCCCTCATTGTCAAAGCCTGGCCAGAGCTGACTGAAGCTCAAATTGCTCGTCGTGTACGCCGCCGCGCGTCATATCGACAAAAGAGACTGGGGAAGTAGAGGACCCAGTATTCTACACTCCAAGTCTCTCACAAATGGGTCGAAAAAGAAAGACCCAGCCAAGTTGCTACTGTCCATATGGTTGGGAAAACCAGATGACGCCAAAAGTCAGCAACCAAAATCCATGTCCGACGTCCGGTGAATCACAGCGTCTATAGGACACGAAGACATTCAGAAGAATCTCCTGCTCCTTCAGGCCAAGGACGATGGAGTGATCCTTCCTTAAGCTCTTCATAAAAAAGAATGAGCCCATCTCAGTCACTAGGACTATTTCTTCGTTCGAATCTCGAGGGATGAACATCCTGGCTACAACTTCTGAGCCACCACCTCGCAATCCACCTCAAGATGATGTGCTCACACGCATCCAGTAGTTGGAACAAGGCCAGCAGAGAATTGAAACTCTGATGGAAAACCTTCTCCTCGCCTTTCAAAATCAGGCGAACAATGAACCTCCTCCGAATCTTCAAGATGATGACGTAAGTGGAGAAGAAAATGAGTCACGCGCCCTAACCAAAAAGGACGTGGACAGTATCATCGCCAAAGCAAAAGAAATGGATATACTCAAGGAGCATGGGATCAAGCCACCATATCCCTTATGGATGGACTCGATCCCGTTCCCTACAAAATTCAAGCGTCTTACTCCCTAAACATATACAGGGAAAGGATCAGCCAGACAGCACGTCATCCACTTCAAAATCCTGACGTGAGCTATTGCGGATCAAGATGCACTCAAGATCCGCCTCTTTGCAAGTACCCTAAAAGGTACGGCCTTTGACTGGTACTCCACTTTTCCGGAGGACTCCAACCAAAACTGGGCCATGCTAGAGACATGCTTCCTGACTCACTTCAAAGGTAAGGACCATCCCACTACTATGGCTCAGCTTTGCAGCCTAAAATAGGGGCAGAAATAGTCGACATACGACTTTATTCACAAGTGGAAAGCAATGGCGTACAAATGCTCAGATGTACTGCCACAAGCGTCGCCAGTCGACATCTGCCAAAACAACATGAGAGCAAGGATCCGCTCCATGATCATCGGCAACAAATCAAAAAACTTGGGAGAACTCCTAGAAGCTTCTATGGAAGCTGAAACGGTGATCAAAGACCTCAACAGTTAGAAATAATCAAGGAAGGAACCAATCGCCATTGCAATCTCAAAACCAAAGAAAAAGGAGGTCCTCAATGTGCAAACCAAGTAAAAAAGAAATACCCATTTGATGAAGATGTTGATGAAATCTTTGGGACTCTCGTGACGAATGGCAAGCTCACCTTGCCTGAACTCAAAAGACTGGGAGATGTTGGCAAAACCAATGATCCTCGGTACTGTCCATACCACCAGATGATTTCGCACCCTCGCAATCAAGGCTTAGTTGTAAGAGAGAAGATAAACGAGATGTGGAAAAACATAGTCATTACCTTTGACAAAAACTATGGGTTTGCCTCCATCAACATGGTGTCATGTGGACAAACACCGAAATCACCAATGAAGAAGATCACTACTTCCTTCAAGGTGATAAAAAGAATTCAAGTGTCCAAAGTGCTGGTTCCTTACCCGACACCAGACGGACAACCCATATGGGTATATCCTGATCTCCTGGAAGATGAAAACTGGGAGGTTGTGAAAACAAAGCCAACAGCTCAACAGCGAAGGCAGGCTAGGAAACATCTCCTCAAGCTCAAACGACAAGAGAAGACCCAGCCAAAACAAGAAGTCCATATAAAGGCACAGACCTCCTCTACCGCTTCATTGGAGGCAACAGAAGAGTCCCTTCCAAAGACTTCAAAAATGGTAAGAAAGTTCACTCTCAGTGATTTCATGCCACCTCAATTCAAAAAAGAATCCACGCAGGGGGCATCATACTCTTGCAATTCGGTAGTTGGATTCTCCATGGATGGATACGAGTCCTGTGACACCGACGAGTGGGAGGAATCCCTTGAACAGGAGAATACCTCTCCGATGAAGAGTGGGTTCCTAAAACTCACCTTATGCCAATAATTTGGTATAACCCCTTACAGCCATAAGGATCCTGGTCTGATAATGAAGAAGACCAAGATGTTGTTCAAGAAAATGTTGTTGACCCAGCACGCACCATTGCTCAAGTGGAACCCAACCCTGTTGAACCACAAAGAGCAGAGGAAGAAGAAGATTTGGCTCCCATGCCCGATCTTGAAGAATATGTGAGGATCTTGCCCAAGAACAAGAGCAAGATCGCGTCAACGAGCTTCGTCGCGATTAAAATCCAGAACCGGAAGTCCCTGAAGACCACCAGGTACCTCCTCTCTTAACTCCTGAAAATGGGATAAACCACTGGATCGATGATCCTTACATCCGAGGATGAGTTTGACTCCCATTAGTCCATTCTGGTTGCGTCTCCTATCAGAGCTGCCTGCAATGTGATAATTTAGGATTATAGCTCTTCTGAAACCTCGTCTGGTGAGATCACTTACTCTCTGACCACGTCAGGCACCATATCTTCTAGAGCTACCTCGTTTCACGTGACTTTCACTGAGATAACACCCTATCAGGCTTCTTCTCCTGAAACTGTGACTTCAAAACTCACACTCTTCCCGACTGATGATCATGAAGAATCCCCAGCTATTGATGCTTGGGACGATGAATTAGTCAACAAAGAAGAAAAGTTATTGGATGTTGTTCAGGACTTGTTCCCAGAAAATGCTCCATGCAACACAATCACTGAGGATGGAAACTCTGTTGCAGACACATCCCTAGTAAAGGAGAAACGACAACCTCTTGATCTTGGAGACAATCTTCCAAATGAAGACCCTTCTCAAGAAGCTATCGAAGTTGGTAGAGGCACCCGCTCTGGCCGGTACTACCACAAAAATTACAACCAATCTTCTATTACTTACGTAAACCCTTCGGGAAAATATGTTGTAAATGCCCCTAGTGGCAACAATGATGAACATGCAGGCCCTAAGGAGGCTTTCAAGTATGACTTGATCAAACACTTCAAACCAATACCTGCACGAATGCACATCCTAGATTTGTTACGAATGTCTCCACGCACTCGTGATAATCTCATATCAGAATTACAAATGCTGAATGAGGATGTCGACAAACATGCCCCACAAGTCTCCAAATTGAAATGGATTACCGGGTCAAAAAATCAGCAACCTCCTCAAAGGGAGAAAATAAGAAAACTGAGGGATCTTGCACTGAATGCCTCTCGGTTAAAAAACCAGCCAGTGCAACCATCGCCTTCACTAAGGAAGACCTCTTACTTGGCGAAATAAGGCACAACCGACCCCTGTACTTCACAGGATACATCAAGGAAATGCCTATGCATAGAGTTTAGATCAACCCAGGTTCTGCACTCAACCTCATCTCTACTTCGGCTTTCGAAGAGTTGGGCATCCCACCCAGCAAGCTGTGCCACACATCTGTATCTATCTTTTGATAAAATGGGAGCACTCAAAAGTCTATTGAAAAAATTAGGTTCAAGTTTCAAATCGGTGATCTTATCTCTGAGGTCACTGTGTATACAATAAAAATCCCTTCATGCTACAACATCCACTACTAGAAAAAAGACTTTTTATATCGGTTACAAAAACTTCCTTATATCGGTTTTTCATAAAACCGATATAATATCTTCGGTCAATATTTTTTATATCGGTTAATAATTTTTTATATCGGTTACATTGTAACCGATATAATAATCGCTATATATCATATCAGTTAACAAAGATTCGATATTAATTGATATATTTTATATCGGTTATTATTAAACCGATATTCTATACACTTCTAAAATACACTTATTTATATCGGTTTTAAAAATTTATTAATATCGGTTATTAGTAAAACCGATATTATATACACTACTATAAAAATACAATGATTTATATCGGTTTTAAAAATTAGTAATATCGGTTATTAGTAAAACCGATATAATATGTCTCTTTCATTACTCAATATATATAATTTTTCACTGTGGGCTCACTACCGTTTCCCACCCTTTATTTCCTTCTTTCCCGCATGTTTTCTCTTCCCTCCCTTTTCTTTCTTTCTCCATCAATCGTGCGTCCATGCCTTGTTTCTTTCTTTCCCTCCTCTCCTCTCATTCCCATCGTCGTCCAGAACCCATCCCTCTCACCGCCGGACGCCTGATCCCCTGCACCAGGTACAACGCGCACCCCCTCTCCTCTATCTTTCTTCTCTGTTCTCTCTCTCCCTCGTTCCCCATCTGTATGTTTCCTCTCTGTCTGCTCCCTCGATTTTTTCTGATCTGCAAGGGACAGGAGAGGTTCCGAGTACGGCGGCTTGTGCGGACGAAGCCCTACCTGGTGGCGGAGGTGGCGTGGATGGAGGACCGGCCGTCCGGGGAGGAGGATCTGGAGGCGCTGGCGGCGGAGGTGGAGACTTGCATGAAGGATGTGATACGGCTGTCGAATCGGCCTCCGTGTCGTCTTCTCAAGGCGGCGACTCCGAAACGGCCGAGGTTTTGTAACAGATCTCCGCATTTCTGCTCTAAATATAGATCTTGTTCTTGATTGAGCTGTTGACTTTGTTTTTAATTGATTGGATCTAGTTTTTTTTGTGGGTGTGAGAGTGGATTTGTTAGTGGTTTGGTGTTTAATCTCTTTGAATTGATTGCGTTCTTTTCTTTCTCTATCTTCGATCGTTCGATCTATTGAATTCTCTGCTGTTTTGGGGAAAATACTGGTTTTTTTTTCGATTGATGTGTTGAAATGTAGGGTTTGTCGGGTTTTTTCGTTGATTGACATTTTCTATATAATTGGAGCTCTCTGTGATTCTGCCCTTGTACAAGAGTCACACGTCACACGTGTGAGAGATCCTAGCCGTTCATCAGTGGGGCCATAGAATGGATAGTGTATAGCTCAAAATCCTTACTTTTTGGATCGTCGTGACCTTCCAGATGATCTCTTCAACGGGAGAAATTGATCCCCTTTTGCCCTCAAAAGCATTAGACTTTGTAGTCTTATCTAATAAATTGAGATTTGGAAGCATGAGATCTAACGCGTGTTCTGATTGTTTTTGCAGCTCTGTGATCTTCTCAAGTCTAGAGTGGAGTCACCTAATTTTCTTGAAAAGCTTGGGAGCATACACATGTCAGTTCCCAACAATATGAATGGTATGGTGCTTGTAGATAAAAAATTGCCAGTTGTTGATATTCAATAAGAATATATTACTTCTATAGTTTCCTATTTTTATAGTTTATAAATAATAATTTTAAGTGCAATTTTGCTGCAATTTCCGTAGAAATATTCATGTTTCCTTATTAAAGTCTATCATGACTAATAAAATAGTAAAGCTCATTAATTCGACCCTTCAGATTGATGGGATAAGGATAAACTCTTGAATCATGATGCCGGTAATGATAATGATGATGATGTTATTTAAAGTCTTATATGGGGGGGGGGGGGGGGGGGGGGGGGGGGGGGTGGTGGTGGGGGTGGTAGGTTCATTGTTGGTGGCATGTGCTGATCATAGTATGTGTTTTTATTGTAGAAGAAGGTAGTTCATGGGACATGGTTAGTGAAACTGATTTATGGGAAGGATATATTGATGGTGATAATGAATCAGATCAAGATGGTTATGTTCTTGTTGGACAAGAAGATATAGTGGATGGTATTGCATGCTTCATGGCGGCATATCTATTGTCATTAAAACAAAGTAAGGTATGTAATGTTTCCTTTTTCCTCCTCACCTCGAAGCTTTTGTTAGAGTAAGTCTTTCCTTTTCAGAAGAATTAATTGCGTAATCTATTACATTGGTAGTTGATGCCAATAATCACTAGGATGATTTCAGCATTTTGCCTTTGGATGTTTTGGCTGTGCATCCACTTGTTAAAAATTAGATTTCTCAGTGGTAGTGGTGGGTTGTTTTTATAAACAGTTAATCATAGGTTTATATATTGCTGTTTGTTAAAATTTGGTAGATTTTTTTTTCTGGTTGGAAATGCTAGTCGAATTTTCTTTCATGTCATGTAATGCTCTTACATAATTACATTGGGAGTTGATGCCCATAATCAGTTAATCACTAGGATCATTTCATCATTTTGCCTTCTGATGCATTGGTGGTGCACCCTCTCATTCTGCCTTCTGATGCCTTATATAGATTGCATCTGCTGTGTATGTTTGTTTATATTCTCATCCTAGTTTCAAATGCCAGTGCACCACTGAGTTGCATGAGTCATATATGCTTGGTTAGTACTGGCACTGGTACAACTTGACTGAGTTGACTTGGGGCTGATATGGATTTGATTCCGTGTGGTAGTCTGTGTTATTTGGCTAGTGTTTTGGTGGGTGTGCCGGTGGGTGTGTGCACGGTAGTACTATATTATGTCAAGCAGAATAGTTTGTTGATATATTGTCATCTTGTATATGTACAATGCACAGCCCAATCTTTTGTTCTGATTTGGTTTATGCTATGCTTTCCTCTGCTCTCTCACTCTCTTTTTTGAACAGGTGTATAGAACTTGTTGACACTCCAATTCATTGATTTGAGGTACATCTTAATGGGTCTTAGATTCCTACTAGATCTGACTTCTTCTTTTTTTTGTCCAACTTTCTATTGATGTTAGTATAAAAACCCTTAGTCCAGATGTTTCAGGCCATGCATTTTATTAACTAATACTATTTATTCATTCATTTGCTACCTGAAATGGAACCAAAGTCTATTTTTTCATTTCTTTAATTTTGGCAGTCATATTGTTACTTTTTTTATTCGATCCTTCTTTTCTCCTTTTTTAAATTATTTATTTTTTTGGTTTTTATTTCTTCCCCCAATGGCTGCCCTTTCCTTTTCACTATAGTTTCTCCTGCATTTAATTTCTCATTCATCTGATAGTTTTGCAAATAATTGTGGGCTCCTATCTTGGACAGTTGTTGGTTGGCTCTTGAGAAAGGGGCATTTTGTACTTTTATTTTAATGATTCTTTTTCTCCCTAATGATTGTGTGGAATCATATGATATCCATTAGTAGACATTTCCTAGTTGAGTGTAGATTCTTGTTCATTTTTACTGTTGATTGTAAGGAGCAAGATTCAGATTTACTGACTTGTATGACAACTTATGGTACTGTTGTTTTGAATTTTCTGAATTTTCTCTTCCATTCTGTATGTTGTTTTGGCACTCTCTCCTATTTCTTGCATTTGGTTTTTAACAGATGTTTGTATTCATATAGTTTTAACATTGAGTTTGCATGTCAGATGAGGCTTGTTTGTTTGCCTTTAGTTTTGCTCATAAACATCAATTTATTATCCTGTATTCAGTGTAAAGCCATATTATTGTAATTTGTAAGAGCTATTTGCCATGCTGCCTTTTTGGTTTTACCTTGAGTTCGTTTTGTCTTAGTGTGATAGGTTGATGTGTTTTTCCTTGCACTCAAGGCCACAAACAAAAGCAAAATCATGTTAAGTTGGGTCCCCTTTTATTAAAACTTTTTTGCTCCAGATTGTTGCATTCTATGTGTTTCACTTCCAAATTGGGAAGAAAACAACCAATCTTCTATTGATAATAGGAGCAACCAAATGTTCTGCTAGATTTTCAATTTTCTATATAGTGTGGTATGCTAGTGAATCACTGAATTGTAATATGAACTTTGAACTATGAGAGCTTTCCCTTTATGGTTTTTTTTATGCTTGATACCTGCCAATGTAATTTTTGTCAGTTTTCTAGTAGTATATTAGGAATCAATTAGTTTGCAATGACATTAGATTGGGAATGTAAAGCCTGTTTGGTTTTTGACCTGATGTTTGGACTTGGGTCCAGCCCAAAAACCTAAGTCTAACCCAGAACCAGCCTTTTAGTTATCTACCCATGACACCCCTTTGTCAGGCCAGGTCAAGTTGCATCACATTTAGTGAAGGTCCAGACTATTTAGTTACTCTGAAAACTAAGACCAAATCCTTAGTCTGGCTAGCCCACTCACAGGACATCATTTTCACATCACCAATTGTACAGCTTGAATGCTTGCTCAGGGAGACAGAAGACAATGAGGCTGTCATTTCCAAGCGGAGGACCTATAAATTTTGTGTCTAACCCTTCTGGCCCACTTACATGTGCCTGTGTGTGTTGGAAAGAAGAGAGAGATATAGGCCTCTATATAACACTGCTTCGATGCAGGATCCAAAGAGTTGCCAGAAGTATGAATCTCTGTCATGTACATGGAAACTGAAAAATATGATATCACTGGTGAGCCACCACCCAAGAGAAGGCCCAGTCTAAGAGGCGCTGCGACAGGACAATCATAACCATGTATTTGTCTATGGTCTTAATAGTTTTGCCTGTCAAATGTGTACTATTGGTCAAGTTTTGTGCTCAGCTTCCATTATCAAAGTGTTTCAGATAGGCACTGGAGTCAATCAGTCAAGTCATTTGAAATCTAAGCTATGACCCATGCAGATAATGGCCCACTGAAGTGAAAGTTCAGATCACCTTATAAAACTTATACATATGATGGAGTAGGTGGGAAAGGTCAATGATCTTCCCTAACACAAGTTTCTCCTGGATGTGCAGTTGCAGTGGGAGTTGTTAGTACAAAGATAATCCCACCAAGGTTGGCCAGATCAGTCACTTACTTCAATAGCTAGCTTCTTTTCCTTTATTTTCTAAACATAGGGCTCTTAAATATCTTCTAAGCCAGTTGGGAAGAGAATAAAATAATCAAATTTGGAGAATTAATTATTGGTACTTAATAGAATGAGGTTTGTTGAATATCATATCAAAAGACTCAAAAGCCATGCATTTGAATGTGACCCGGCAGACACCCCACTTTCCCACAGAAACAACATAATTGGACTACTCTATTGGTTATCATCTAAAGATCTTGTTTTCTTGATAACATCTTGTTTACCAGTAAAGAGTGCTTCATGTCTAATAACATATTTGTTTGAACTATTCAAGAAATATTTAGCTAATATTCGAGTCTTGCTAACCATTCAGAAAAATTGTAGATAATATTTGGTGTTTACTTTGGATGGCTTTATAAGTATATAATGCTGATAATTGCTGTATTTGGTACTTAGGTTTGGACTCTTTGGTATAGAGGTTGCCAGGGTGCTTGGTAGTGGTCTTGTACCAGGTACATTTGTTTTCTTTTACATGTTTTTATATTCGTTTTCATTTTCATTTATTTGTTAGTGGCTTAGACACTTTTTAATCTAGGATTGGCCAGGCTCGATTCCACTTGAACTAGTTGGGTTATGCCATCCCAATGATCAATTGGATGGGAAAGCCGAATGAGGGTCAAATTTTGCATGATCAATTTTGAGGCCAAACAGAATTAAATTAGCTAGTATAAAATTTAGGCAGTTGGAAGTTGGAGAGGGGCCTTAATTGATCATAGGGAGGCCAGGTAGGCCATATAGGCTTGCACCATTCATAATCTAGCTAGGAATGGCCTGGCTTTATTGTGCCTAACCTAGGTCTGTTATCCCTCAAGTTGATTCTTGACTGGTAGACTTATCAACTGAGTCAACTATGACAGTGGTTTTTAGACCATGCCCGGGACCAGAGAATATGCCAATAGACCTGTAGCCAAAAGAAAGTCGGGCCATCCAACTTGAAAGCAGAGCATCACAGGACTTTGATGGTTTGATCTTGTGGTGAGGAGAAAGTGGTGGAATCATAAATCCAGTGTGATTATCTGTCTGCTTGTAAGGAATGTAGGATATGGAATTTCCTTTTTTTTTTGTGTGTGTGGTGGGTGTTGGGTAGGGGATTTCCTTGCATTTTTTAGAATGGATTGTGTTATATATTGTGTAGAAGATTGGATCCTATCAGAGTTCTATTGACAAGAGATGCATGTGTGTGTTGATGTTGAAAACAATCTAATTAATGATGAGCACAAGATGCATGTTTAAAACATTTTCTATGGGAGATTTTAAAACCTTTTCTTTTATTGCCTATGTTGGATATGGAATAGTGAGGGTGGAGATTGGACAAGCATTTTCTTGGCTTAGACAATCCTCATAATTTCTTTTCTCACCTTTTAACACGATGTTTTAAAGTTCAATGATATGAACTTTGCTAACCCATTTCATCAATTATGAAGTACTTTTGTCCACATGGATAGTTCTAGCTTCTAAGTATATACTTTTGTTGCATCCGTCATAATCCTTTTCAAGAAGTACTTTTGTCCACATGGATAGTGAGACAACTTGAAAAAATTGCTAGTAGTTTCTATTATTTTTACGGCTGTATTAGTTGTTTTTACTTTTGTCCACACTGTCAACTTGTTCTCTTTGGTTTTTGTTTTTACTTTGTTCTTCACTTACATTCTTATAACAATTTTTATTTTGTTTTTCCCTTAGTTCTTAATGCCAGATATTTTACTGGATTCATCGTTGCCCAGTTCCTCCCATAGTTTCTGATGTTTAAGACCATGGATTCTTGCAGAAGGTGCCTTGAGATTACCAAGTCTGGTATGTGGTAGATCTTAGTAGTCTTTTTTAGTTTACTCATGCTTCTGTGATTTATTCTTCTTCCATAAATGAGGACTTTTACTACATAACAGAGCATAGTATGTATAAATGCCCTTCCAATCCAGAGAGAACAAATTGGCAGGGAAAATACTACAAATTTTGATCCTAATAGTCTGGCTTCAGGAATTTGGACATCTGAAGATGTGTGGATGGTTACTACTGTTTGTTTCCATTTGGTGGCACAAGTTCTACATTTAAAGATTCTTTTCATTTTGAGACCGTGCTTTGATGGGACCCGCACGGGATAATGGCCCTTTACATGTTCACTATACATTTAAGGATAATGGCCCATTATTGATTACAAGACTCATTATTGCTTTAGAATTATCTTTGTTTCTGAAAAAGACCAGGACCAACTTCCCTTTTTATTGTTTTGTATCTTGTAATGAGAATGTTGTTTTTGAAATAATGACATGGTGTTGGATATAGAAATGAATGAACATAAGTTTTTTTTGGTGTATCTTTCTAGTGTGTTGGGGCATTGAAGTGCTATGGTTAAATGGTGTATGACTGATGACGTAGTGGTGAATGACTTTGTAGTGTGTTGGGGCATTGAGTTGTTTATATGAAGTGTTTTTTTTGTCATGTACAGGTACTAGCAGGTTGTAAAAAAAAATTACATGTCACACGTACAGGGGAGACTATGCCGAAATTTCGAGAAAATCTTTTCAGGTACATCCCATGGTTTTTGGAGGCATTATGCATGTAGATCTCAATACATGATTTTGTCTTTCTTGCTTTAGTTTAACTTAGCTTGTTAAGTTGTACAGTATATGGAAGTGAATGAACTACCTATACTATACTATGCATGTGTATATATGTACATAGAAATTAATTTATTTATATATATATACAAAGGTTTTTGTTGTTTAGATGTTAGTATTTTGAGGTATATTGCAGGTTTTTTTATCGTGGTACAGCAAGTTCTTTTGATATTAAAAAAATAAATAAATTGTGAAATTATATCGGTTTTTAATGAAACCGATATAACAAACCAATTACTAATTTTTTATATCGGTTATTCTTAATCAATTATATCGGTTATAATTTAACCGATATAATAAAGCATATGAAACCGATATAACAAACCAATTACATATTTTTTATATCGGTTATTCGTAATCAATTATATCGGTTATTATGAAACCGATATAAAAAACCATATGAAACCGATATAACATATATTAATTATGTCGGTTTGGCTATAAGTTATATCGTTTTTACAATAATTTATGATATAAATACATATGATATTACATCGCTTTAGGCTTAACCGATATGAAATACTACACTTATTATATCGGTTTCGTTTATCTTTTATATCGGGGGTACTTATATCGGTTTGAAATTCACTCAAAAACCGATATAATAGGTCTTTTATATCGGTTTTTAGCCGATATAAAAACCCTTTTTTCTAGTAGTGATCCTTCTCAGACACCCCTGGATACATGAGAATGGTGTTGTCCCTTCAACTCTACATTAGTGCATCAATAATTCTTCATCATAAGTTCATCGATACGCGAGAAATTTCTAACTTTTGGCATCCACTTGAAGCTTTATCAACTGAAAGTCACCTCAACCTTCCTGAAATCCACCATTGTCTGGTCTCTGGAGTCTCTTGACTTAAGAAAATGACTCAAGTTCAACCCAAACATCTGTACTTACCTATTTTGGCTTGCCACTTGACGGTTCTCAATCAACTTTAAATAGCCTTGAAGTGCTGCTCATGCCTCTTGTTAACCGACAACTGTTCAATTCTTCTCTTGTTGCTAATATCTATGACACCAAAAGAGATAAAACTTGGCCAAATCCTTCAGAACCACATGCTAAGAGCACAAAACTTTGACTCTCTATTGCGAAAACAAGGAAAAGGCAATGAATGTGGGTGTGGTGACATTAAATCCTCCCCCACTAGAAAAGAATTTGGTCTCCCAAATTCCCAAGTAAGAACAAAAAGGAAGAGACAAGGAGGGTGTCCCCCACTAGAAGGAAAACAAATCCGAAATCGACAGAAAGAAAACAAATCGGAAATCAACAGAACGACATCTAGTCAAAACAAGACAACAAAGCTAACGATTCCTCAGCACACGTCTTAAGGTTCCTAGAGTGTTTTATTTCCTAAAAACCTGCCCGCTCTGATACCAGTCTGTCACGACCCCAAACCCAAGGGGCCGTGAAATTAGGTGTTAAATAAAATTTATGTTTCTCCCAAGATCCGCATGTGTGAGGATAATACGTCTCAACACACTCTGAATATTTTGCGGAAGCTTTCATGGCGTTGCAACCCGAAGTCCGTGGCCATTGGATTCCGTGTCGCACTCAACCACTAACATATTGCTTTCATATCAATGAATATGTCAGACTGGAACAAACCATTATAACAAAATACAGAGCTGACAGTATCTGGATATTACATTCCCATATATGTTCAAGTTACAAATAACAATGTATATTAATTACAATCCCAATAATCGGGCTAATAAAAGCCATATAAAAACAAGCTAGATAAACACTACCCCATATGTGACGTAGCATCGATGTCAAGCTCAATGTCTACATGACATAGCCGACAAAACAACCTGCAAGCTCATGGCTCCATAGCCATCACGTACACTCTAATTGGGCTAGATATCTGAACCTGAGTACCAAAGTAGTGGGTCAGACATGACGGTCTGGCAGGTGGGTGTAAAGATATGAACAATACACTAAATTATAAAACATGTTATCTGATCAAATGTTGTACATAATTACAATGTATAAGAAATCATGAATATCCGACAAAATCCTGTATTCCTTTAAAGCATGTATAAAACATGAATATTGGACAAGTCGGGAAATCATTTAAAGCATGTATAAATAATGAATTTCATAAAAGATAATACATCATTTATTAAGAAAAGACATGATTAATATAAAACATTAAAGGTACTAAGGATTGGGAACTGTCAAGATGGCAACCACACGAAGCTAAATCCTCTCTCACTAAAGTGATGAGAGCAAGTCAGGGCGTTGTCCTCAGTCACACGAGGTGAGGAGAGTCAACAACATTAAATAATAATATACATATATCAAGACAAGAACACGGTAGCTTCTAGGATAGGTTTCCAATTTATTATAATTGATCTCGAAATGTTTGAATGAGTCTGGTAGTGATTGAATGATCATGTCGATCTGCGTTTCTGTATCAAACGTAGTCCCCAGTACATCTAACTCATTCAATGCCAACTTCATTTGTAACAAATGTTTTTGTACTGGGGTTCCCTCAGCCATCTTTGTCTCCATCAGCACTTTTACAGCAGCCTGCCTAGCAGGCCTGACCTGGTCTGCAAACATCTCCTTTAAGTTCGATATAATATCGCATGCTAACTTATAGGATTGATGTTGTTCTTGCAAAACAGTAGACATGGATGCCTGAATAAAACATCTGGCCTTCTCATTGTCTTTGGTCCATTTGGTGTAAAAGTTTTTCACAATCTGTGGTGCATCAGGCTCAGGCTCAGGAAGGGAGGGTATTAGAAGGACAAATTTGCAACTTGAAGATGTCAAGATAATATCCAGGTTCCTTTTCCAGTCTACATAGTTGGATCCCATCAACTTGTTCTGGTTGAGGATGGTCTCAAGTGGATTGAAAGTATTCGAATTCATGCTGTATAAATTAAAGCACATAACCATACATTCAATGAAAGAATATAAATGACATTAGGGTTTAGTATTCTACCAAATTCATATGGGAATCCTCATAAGCACTGAATTCAAAATACATCGGAATCCCAATCCCTTAGGGCATGCCTCCTAGGGGAGTGCGAATGTCCTTAGATTGGTGCGGATCAAAGTTCGTCAAAATTAGAATTAAGACTAACTATCCATGATCCCCATCATTCATTATCATCTAGGTATCTCATACCATATAATGTATGACTCCCGATTTGACTTGGTTTCTAAAATACATGAGGTAAATCCTAGGGGATACTACATCATTATTTTAGTTAAGTGTGACCCACCAACTAGCATTGCATGACAACCGTTGTGAGCAGCTCCTCCTAGGGGAGTAAGCCCCACCCCGTCTCACCAACACTATCCATAGGAGATCCATATCTAGCAACCAGACAAGAAAAAGCCCTCCGAAGGAACGGCCACACTCTTGGTGGCACGAGGCCAATACTTTCCTTACAATGGACCTATGGTGGAAAACCATGGGGATTTATCAATTTAAATGCCCCGCTCCCACTTAATATTTTAGAATTGAGGATTTCCTTTTAAGGTTTTAGGGCCCACATATATAAATATATGAATCATCAAATCATCTCATGATATGATCTAAGATTGGTTCCAAGTCAAGTTATTTTAAGGAAAGTCCAGTTTCTTAAATTAGTGTTACCAATGTTTCCATCTCATGGGTCATCAACACTAATTAGAACTCTTTCCAAAAATTAATTTGATTTGACCAATATTAGTAACTTGCTATGTTTGGATCAGATTTGGAAACATTCTAAATAAAGCACTCAACTATAAATAGAAAACGCTAAAATTAGAAACTAGTCCTCTCCTCCACATGGCCTAAGCAGAATAGACTTCTTGGACTTCTAGACTTTCCAAAAACTTGGAATTCCTCAAACACTTTGGGAAACTCCAAAACACCTTTGGTAATCTTCAAACTCTTTGATTAGGAGTCCAACTTCACTTTCCTTCTTAGTCTCAGACATCGCCAGAATTTACAAATTAAGAAAATTACATAAATTCCTATGTCTCTACGATGAGACTTACATGATAATCTATTAATGGAAATAAAAAAGGCTCATAGGGAATTTCACCATGCCTTGCCCTAAACCGGGAAAACAAGGAAACCATGATGCCCTTTATAAATTGCCAAAAATAAACATTCAACCACAAAAGAAAGTAAAAAGACTTGTGGGCCATATGGAGAGAACATGATAACCTGCATGTTAGTATCTCATACTAGCAAAGCAACTCACAAAGCTGGGTTACCAAACAATAATGGAAAGACAGGATGCCAAATATTGCCACTACTATGATTCATTCCCCTACGCGGAGGGGGTCCGGGGGTGTCCTACTAGAGGGTTCGGTCGACCGGCCTTAGTGTCTTCGGTCGACCTACCAGAGGGCTCGGTCGACTGACCTGACGGAAATCTGCAGGTTGGGTTTTTCTATTTCATGTCCAAACATCTCCAGAACTCTTCTGAAGACTCCCAATGGCTTCCCACCATCATTCCATCATTGTTAAACCCTTATGTGACTATCCAATCATGGATTTACTAATTGTCCAAGCAAAACCATCAAACTGATCCGTACATAGCCCTTGATCTATCCTCTTCGCATCTCATGTAAAGATTAGATCAAGCTTACTGATCTAACATGATAAGAGATGAGGTAAGGCTCTGATACCAATTGTTGGAAATAGGGTGGTCCTCTAGGATAGGTTTCAAAAACTTTTGACCCACTTGACGCAGGGATCAACTATCCAAAAGGCTATAAAGCCCAATCCAAGATTCAAGTCCTCAATCTCGGCCATCATGATCAGTAAGACAATCTATCTAGAAGATAGAATCAGCAACATATAAGCTACAAATAAATCTACAACATGCAAGGAAGTAGATTATACCTTTGGAGCTCGGTTGTGCTCTAATGGAGAAGTTGCGTCTTTCTTTGATGATGAAACGCTTTCTCAATCAAATAGGGATCTCCAAGACCTCTTGATCTTCCACGCCGTATTAGATTCTCCTTTTTCTCAAGAAGATAGTGGGATCTCCAAGAGAAAACTAATAGGAACTCTAGGGAGGAACTAGAAAGAGAACTAGAAGAGGGAGAGAGAGGAAAAACTCGAGCAACACTTGCTCTAGGGGACTTGGGCGTGAATCCCAATGCAATAATAATGCATGGACGTCCAGCCTCCTATATATATAGCTTTTGCAAGCCGCTTCCTCTTTCTAATTGAAATAGAAGTCTTACTTCCATAACAAATAGTAACTCTCTTCTATTACTAGTTAAGATAGCAGTCTTACTTCCACAATAATTAGTAACTTACTAATTCCTTTCTAATTAAAATAGAAGCCTCACTTCTACTAAAATTAGTAAGTCTACTATTACCACTATTAGAAGTCTCACTTCAAATAGAAATAGTAACTTTCCTTTTAGAGTTCAACTAGAATTAGATACTTTCTAATAATTGGGCTAGCGTGGGGACCACTAGGGATTCCTTAGAAAGCTGGCTCCAACTGGGACTCGCGACCCCACATCTCATGTGTAATCCGGGCCTACAGTTAATTGCAAATAACTCCACTATATAAATGCAATTGGACTCCAGTCTTAGGAATATTACATAGAAGACCCTAAACTTCCAGATTACCACAAGTATACCCCTCTATCAATATCCATGTATCAATTGGACCTGTCTTCCAAACTAGATCCATCTCTTATTATCCTCGAGCCCCAATTAATTATAATGATCATAGGTACCTTTCAAATTAACTCTTAATCGGAATGGGTGCGCACTTACCAATGATAAATCCATTAATTGGCACAAGGGGATATTAGAGATAGATTCCATCTTGACCATTGAATGTTCCCACAGCTCTACCACCACGTACCCAAATCACCGAGGTGTTGACCTACAGTTGGCCTCACTCATTGGTGACTCAAAGCAAATGAATAGATAGAAACTTGAGTTCATTAATGTCTCAGGATTGAGAGCCTATTGCTAGGGAATTATGAGAGCAGACCTTAAAATAAAGACAATGTTTATAAGGTGCTTCTCATGGTCCTTCAATACATCCAATATACCAGCACTATGATCCAGAATCTTACATTCTGATGATCGAGACAAATCACACTATCTCATAGTGATCAAAGTGCTGCAACCTTGTCAGTATGAGATGTCCAGTCTCATCACTGGTTGTGAAGATATTTTAAGTATAAGATTTGTCACACATGTCTCCCGTATGTGGATCTCATCCATACACATGTGTTACATCTAATATACTTGTGGACTCCAGTTCATCTCATGAACCATCATGTCATTCGTATTGGTTATGTGCAAGTATTTAATAAATTACCATTCATCTCATGAAGGGAAAGCATGAATATATGAATAAATAAAGAATTTAATCAATTTATTATATCATCTACTGGATTGAGGCCATAAAACTAACAATCTCCCACTTGGGCTCAATGCCAGTTAGAGTTGCATCTCATGCACTTCCCGTCTACTTATAGCTCAAAGACTTTGGTAGTCAAAGGCTTAGTAAATGGATCTACTAGATTGTCTACAGAGGCTATCTTGGTGATCATACATCACCTCTCTACACAATCTATCTGACCATGTATAACTTCCTCTATACATGCTTTTTGGCTCTTGGGTTATTTGGACTTAGTGACTGCCCTGCTGTCATCACAGTAAACTGTGATCGACTGTCCTGCCAAAAATACCACTTCAAATTCCATAAGGAATCTTTTGAGTCAATCTGCTACCTTAGCTACTTCTCAAGCTGCTACAACATAAGCACATACCCAGAAGTTGATTTTATGGAATCCTGATCTGACTAGAAGTCAGTATCTATGTAACCGACTGGAATCAACTCATCACTGCTGTAACTCAACATGTGATCTCTAGTTCTTCTCAAGTGTTCGAGAACACATCTTACAGTAGTTCAATGATAACGACCTGGGCTAGACTGATATTTGCTAACTAGGCCTATTGCGTGACAGATATCCGTTCTAGTACAAAGCATAGCTTATCGTACAAGAACCTTATCTTTGTACACATCATTGAGATAAGTCTATCATCCTATTTTTCCAATCTGAGTGGAAATTTGTCTTTAGGATGTACCTGGCTTCTCCAAAGTCCTTTATTATCAAAAGTCTTAGCCAACCAAAACTTTTACTGTTGATGATATCCCTATGTTACTCCATGGGAGAAAGATGTTGTCGACATATAATACCAGAAAAACTACCCTGCGTTCTTGACTTTTCATTTACACATGACTTATCCGGATTCTGATAAAAATCAAGTAACTTGATTTCTTTAGTGAATACGGATGTTCCTGTTTCGAGATACCTGCTTTAATCCATAAATGGACTTATGCAGCCTGCAAACTCTTTGCACTTGGTTATTAGCTATAGAACCATCTGGCTGCATCATATAGATGTTTTCCTCAAGATTGCCGTCGTGAGACGCTGTCTTGACATCCATTTGCCAAATCTCGTCACCGAGATGAACCGCAATGGATAAGAGTACCCAGATGGAACTCTTCCATCTGGCTTTCTTTTTCTCTTTTGTAGACTCACTTGCACCAAATAGGTTTGCTATTGGCAGGCAAGTCCACAAGTATCCAGACCTGATTAGAGTACAAAGACTCCACCTTAGCTTTCATAGCATCTAACCAACGTCCCGAAAACTATGTCATTAACTGCTTTATCATAGTTCCAGGGATCTTGTTCCGGTTACACCGGGATTGCCTTGTAAGACTTTCCCAAAACCGAGAACTTGTCAAGGGTCCTGACAATACTCCCACTACGACAAGGCACTGGTGTAACTACTGGGTCTGGTATGGGCGGATTTTCTTAAAGTTTGGTTATTCTTGGATTTGGAATTGATTTCTCTTGAGTTTCTTCCAAGATAACCATTTCTAAAGATTTCCAGTTAATCTTATAATCTCCCTCCAGAAAACCGCATTGGTGCTGCGAAGCACTTTTTTTGCTCTTGGGATTATAGAGCAACCAACCTTTAGTTCCTTTTTGGGATAGAATATAAATATATATACTTCCAACTTCGATTCCAACTAATCCGTCTTATCCTTCAGCACGTGTGCCGGACAACCCTGAAAACGTTGTAGACTAGGCTTTCACCCTGTCCATAACTCCCTGGGAGTCTCAAGTATAGACTTAGATGGAATGAGGTTTAGTATATATATTTCAGTTTCCATATCCCAAAATATAGGTAATCCGTAGAAACTCAATCATAGACTTGATCATATCTAAAAGAGTCTTGTTCCTTCTTTCTACTACTCCGTTCTGTTGAGACAAACCAGGAACAGACTACTGGGATCAAAACCCATTTTCTGATAAGTATCCCATAAAATTAGCGGAGAGATATTCACCTTATCGATCTTATCGAAGAGTATTTATACTTTTACCTAATTGCTTTTCCGCTTCCGCTCGAAAACTCTTTGAACTATTCAAAAAATCTCGGACTTGCGGTGCATAAGGTATATGTATTCATATCTAGAGTAATCATCGGTGAAAGTGATGAAATACTCGTATCAATCTCCCGCTCTAATATTATGGGTCCATACACATCAGTAAACACTAACCCCAATAAATCTTTGGCCCTTCTGCCCTTAGTTGACTAAGGGTTTATTGGTCATTTTGCCTTCCAGACAGGATTTGTAGATAGGCATTGATTCAACCACCAATGAAGGCAAGATACAATCTTTCACTAGCCTGTCAATCCTGTTTAGGTTTATATGACCTAGCCTCTTAGGTGCCAAAGTTTGTTGGATTAGATGAAGATGACTACCTTTTTGATGATGGTCTGTTATTAACATTAGTGTCATGTATCTCATACATTGTGGGAGTTAACAAATAAAAGCCATTGATTACCTTGTCAGAATATATAAGAGTACCGCTCCTCTTTAAGAAAATTACCAAAAGTAACTGAATAACTCTTATTCATCATACTAGAAATTAAAATTCCATCTTAAAACGGTACATAAAATGTATCTGACAAAATCAACTTAATATCTGAAAATAACTAAGTTACTACTCCTACTGACACTGCTTCTGCCTTGGCTTCCGATCCCAGGTTAATACTGATTTCCCCATCATTAATCCTCCTGGTTACCTGTAACTCCTACAACATATTACTGATGTAATTAGTTGCACCAAAGTCTACAAACCAAGATTCTGAAGCACTAGTTGAAAAACTATCTTCAGAAACAAATGACTGAATCATACCTGAGGTCTTTTCCTTTGACAGAAATCGTGGACAATTCCTCCTCCAATGTCCTGTCATACCACAGTGGAAACACTTCCCCTTTGCTCCCGTACCCTTGACCTTGGCCACACCACTAGTGGAACCATACTCCACCTTAGGACCTTTGATGACTGATTTCTTCTTGTTATCCTGGTCTTTACCTTTCGGTTTAGACTTAGCAAATGACTTTTCTGTCATGAGGGCAGTTGGTCTTTTCTTTATGATTTCCTCAAACACTACCCGCTGGCGAGACATCTCAGCTATGGTCATTTCCAATTTATTATAATTGATCTCGAAATGTTTGAATGAGTCTGGTAGTGATTGAATGATCATGTCGATCTGCATTTCTGTATCAAACGTAGTCCCCAGTACATATAACTCATTCAATGCCAACTTCATTTGTAACAAATATTTTTTGTACTGGGGTTCCCTCAGCCATCTTTGTCTCCATCAGCACTTTTACAGCAGCCTGCCTAGCAGGCCTGACCTGGTCTGCAAACATCTCCTTTAAGTTCGATATAATATCGTATGCTGACTTATAGGATTGATGTTGTTCTTGCAAAACAGTAGGCATGGATGCCTGAATAAAACATCTGGCCTTCTCATTGCCTTTGGTCCACTTGGTGTAACAGTTTTTCACAATCTGTGGTGCATCAGGCTCAAGCTCAGGAAGGGAGGGTATTAGAAGGACATATTTGCAACTAGAAGATGTCAAGATAATATCCAGGTTCCTTTTCTAGTCTACATAGTTGGATCCCATCAACTTGTTCTGGTTGAGGATGGTCTCAAGTGGATTGAAAGTATTCGAATTCATGCTGTATAAATTAAAGCACATAACCATACATTCAATGAAAGAATATAAATGACATTAGGGTTTAGTATTCTACCAAATTCATATGGGAATCCTCATAAGCACTGAATTCAGAATACATCGGAATCCCAATCCCTTAGGGCATGCCTCCTAGGGGAGTGCGAATGTCCTTGGATTGGTGCGGATCAAAGTTCGTAAAAATTAGAATTAAGACTAACTATCCATGATCCCCATCATTCATTATCATCTAGGTATCTCATACCGTATAATGTATGACTCTCGATTTGCTTTCGTTTCTAAAATACATGAGGTAAATCCTAGGGGATACTACATCATTATTTTAGTTAAGTGTGATCCACCAACTAGCATTGCATGACAACCGTTGTGAGCAGCTCCTCCTAGGGGAGTAAGCCCCCACCCCGTCTCACCAACACTATTCATAGGAGATCCATATCTAGTAACCAGACAAGCAAAAGCCCTCCGAAGGAACGGCCACACTCTTGGTGGCGCGAGGCCAATACTTTCCTTACAATGGACCTATGGTGGAAAACCATGGGGATTTATCAATTTAAATGCCCGGCTCCCACTTAATATTTTAGAATTGAGGATTTCCTTTTAAGGTTTTAGCGCCCACATATATAAATATATGAATCATCAAATCATCTCATGATATGATCTAAGATTGGTTCCAAGTCAAGTTATTTTAAGGAAAGTCCAGTTTCTTAAATTAGTGTTACCAATGTTTCCATCTCATGGGTCATCAACACTAACTAAAACTCTTTCCAAAAATTAATTTGATTTGACCAATATTAGTAACTTGCTATGTTTGGATCAGATTTGGAAACATTCTAAATAAAGCATTCAACTATAAATAGAAAACGCTAAAATTAGAAACTAGTCCTCTCCTCCACATGGCCCAAGCGGAATAGACTTCTTGGACTTCTAGACTTTCCAAAAAGTTGGAATTCCTCAAACTCTTTGGGGAACTCCAAAACACCTTTGGTAATCTTCAAACTCTTTGATTAGGAGTCCAGCTTCACTTTCCTTCTTAGTCTCGAACATCGCCAGAATTTACAAATTAAGAAAATTACATAAATTCCTATGTCTCTACGATGAGACTTACATGATAATCTATTAATGGAAATAAAAAGGCTCATAGAGAATTTCACCATGCCTTGCCCTAAACCGGGAAAACAAGGAAACCATGATGCCCTTTACAACTTGTCAAAAATAAACATTCAACCATAAAAGAAAGTAAAAAGACTTGTGGGCCATATGGAGAGAGCATGATAACCTGCATGTTAGTATCTCATACTAGCAAAGGAACTCACAAAACCGGGTTACCAAACAATAATGGAAAGATAGGATGCCAAATATTGCCACTACTATGATTCATGCCCCTACGCAGAGGGGGTCCGGGGGTGTCCCCCGGCTGGGTTCGAGCAATCTCATATGTCAGTCTGTTCGGTCGACCTACTAGAGGGTTTGGTCGACCAGCCTCAATGTCTTCGGTCGACCTACCAGAGGGCTCGGTCGACTGACCTGACGGAAATCTGCAGGTTGGGTTTTTCTATTTCATGTCCAAACATCTCCAGAACTCTTCTGAAGACTCCCAATGGCTTCCCACCATCATTCCATCATTGTTAAACCCTTATGTGACTATCCAATCATGGATTTACTAATTGTCCAAGCAAAACCATCAAACTGATCCGTACATAGCCCTTGATCTATCCTCTTCGCATCTCATGTAAAGATTAGATCAAGCTTACTGATCTAACATGATAAGAGATGAGGTAAGGCTCTGATACCAATTGTTGGAAATAGGGTGGTCCTCTAGGATAGGTTTCAAAAACTTTTGACCCACTTGACGCAGGGATCAACTATCCAGAAGGCTATAAAACCCAATCCAAGATTCAAGTCCTCAATCTCGGCCATCATGATCAGTAAGACAATCTATCTAGAAGATAGAATCAGCAACATATAAGCTACAAATAAATCTACAACATGCAAGGAAGTAGATTATACCTTTGGAGCTCGGTTGTGCTCTAATGGAGAAGTTGCGTCTTTCTTTGATGATGAAACGCTTTCTCAATCAAATAGGGATCTCCAAGACCTCTTGATCTTCCACGCTATGACCCGTATTAGATTCTCCTTTTTCTCAAGAAGATAGTGGGATCTCCAAGAGAAAACTACTAGGAACTCTAGGGAGGAACTAGAAAGAGAACTAGAAGAGGGAGAGAGAGGAAAAACTCGAGCAACACTTGCTCTAGGGGACTTGGGCGTGAATCCCAATGCAATAATAATGCATGGACGTCCAGCCTCCTATATATATAGCTTTTGCAAGCCGCTTCCTCTTTCTAATTGAAATAAAAGTCTTACTTCCCTAACAATTAGTAACTCTCTTCTATTACTAGTTAAGATAGAAGTCTTACTTCCACAATAATTAGTAACTTACTAATTCCTTTCTAATTAAAATAGAAGTCTCACTTCTACTAAAATTAGTAAGTCTACTATTACCACTATTAGAAGTCTCACTTCAAATAGAAATAGTAACTTTCCTTTTAGAGTTCAACTAGAATTAGATACTTTCTAATAATTGGGCTAGCATGGGGACCACTAGGGATTCCTTAGAAAGCTGGCTCCAACTGGGACTCGCGACCCCACATCTCATGTGTAATCCGAGCCCACAGTTAATTGCAAATAACTCCAATATATAAATGCAATTGAACTCCAGTCTTAGGAATATTACATAGAAGACCCTAAACTTCCACATTACCACAAGTATACCCCTCTATCAATATCCATGTATCAATTGGTCCTGTCTTCCAAACTAAATCCACATCTTATTATCCTTGAGCCCCAATTAATTATAATGATCATAGGTACCTTTCCAATTAACTCTTAATCGGAATGGGTGCGCACTTACCAATGATAAATCCATTAATTGACACAAGGGGATATTAGAGATAGATTCCATCTTGACCATTGAATGTTCCCACAGCTCTACTACCACATACCCAAATCACCGAGGTGTTGACCTATAGTTGGCCTCACTCATTGGTGACTCAAAGCAAATGAATAGATAGAAACTTGAGTTCATTAATGTCTCAGGATTGAGAGCCTATTGCTAGGGAATTATGAGAGCAGACATTAAAATAAAGACAATGTTTATAAGGTGCTTCTCATGGTCCTTCAATACATCCAATGTACCAGCACTATGATCCAGAATCTTACATTCTGATGATCGAGACAAATCACACTATCTCATAGTGATCAAAGTGCTGCAACCTTGTCAGTATGAGATGTCCAGTCTCATCACTGGTTGTGAAGATATTTTAAGTATAAGATTTGTCACACATGTCTCCCGTATGTGGATCTCATCCATACACATGTGTTACATCTAATATACTTGTGGACTCCAGTTCATCTCATGAACCAGCATGTCATTCGTATTGGTTATGTGCAAGTATATATTAAATTACCATTCATCTCATGAAGGGAAAGCATGAATATATGAATAAATAAAGAATTTAATCAATTTATTATATCATCTACTGGATTGAGTCCATAAAACTAACAGTCCTCAGTCACACGAGGTGAGGAGAGTCAACAACGTTAAATAATAATATACATATATCAAGACAAGAACACGGTAGCGAACTGGATAACAAGACAAGACAAAATCCAGGCTGCAGCTGGCAGGATAAGGTGTGGATCTCCAAACCGGTGGATCAAACCGACAAGGTACATCCAAGCTTAGTGGTGCCGACTCATAGGTCATGTGCAAGAAAACAAAACAATACATATATATATCGGGGCAAGATGCTCATCTGCATAAGACATATCATATCAGGTCAAGCAGGAACAAGTTAGTAATTATGCTAAAAACCATATCCGGGGCAAGACTAGTTACAAGGCACGAAACTTGAAATGTACAAGTGAAATCTGGTACAAATGGATTCTATAAATCTCCGGGCCAAGTGTTGAAGGTCCAAGATTTAAATCAATGTGTATAGGGTTTCGTATGTTAGGTTTGATAAACATTTGGTACTCTTTAAGAATTAAAAACATTCCGGGACCTTACATACATTGACAAGTCTAAGAGACCTTAACAAATCATGATAAGGGATTTCTTCTTCAATATAGTTCCACATTCTTCTCCCATATAGTTCCACAAGTTCTTCAAAAGAAATCCATCAAGATTGAAATTTCAGTCAATCCTCGGTTGGCTTGTCTGTTAACCGACAGGGTCATGTCGGTCGACCGACAAGCTGACCGACGGTTGGGCGAGTCCAGAAATGGGAGAAAACAGCTCCCGTGAATTGGAACAAAGGGGTGTCAGCTCACATGTCGGTTGACCGACACTACAACATCAGAAATTTGATAGAAAATGCAGCTCTCTGGAATTGGAGCCAAGGGGCTGTCTGCTCGTTGTCGGTTGGATGTCGGTCAGCCGACAAGCTGACCGACAGCTGCGGACACAGCTTTTCTGAAGCTATTTTTTGGTCTTTTCTTCCCCTGACATTCCTCTTTTTTATACTTCCATCTACTGCAATAAAATGAGCTAAAAAGCTCATCCAATTCATCACTACAATCCCATCATTTAACCTCATCCATTCTTCCATCAAATCATCCATTAAAATCGATCCAACCTCTTCATCCCATTCACATTTAACCAAAGAAATCCATTACTTGAAACGAGTCAAAACTTTATACAATCAAGATATCATTTTCAAGAAAGCAATATGCTAGAAAGATACATTAATGAATGTATTTCAAATCTCAATAAAAGCATGTCATGAAGTAAAGCTTAAGTAATGAACATCATTAATAAAAGCTAACATTTGCATAAAACCTGATCAATGAAAATAAATCATTTCATCCACTTGCCTTGGGTCCAAGCTAATGCAAATCAAGTCTTCTAATCACTTCTTAAGCCAAAATCACAAAGCTACACAAAAACCCCAAAATGCACCCATTACATCCCTAAAATGGGCAAACCAAGAAATAAGAAGAGATAACTCCCAAAAATAAAGATGAAGCTTCTCAAAGGCTAGGAGAACACAAATCTAGGAGATGGAGAGAATCACTTACGTGGAAGACCTTCAAATAGACAAGGCTAGCTCAATGGAAATCTTGAAAAGCTTGGTTTTCTTCAAAAATGGTGTCAAAGGGTAGCTCTTGAGAAAATGAAGAAGATTTGTGAAGCTCTTCTCTTGTTTTGGCAAAGCTTTGAGGTGATTTGAGATGAAGAAAGCAAGAAGGAGAAGAAAGGAAGAACCCCCAAAGGAGCTGAACTCCTCTCACACACAATGCTGGGACGGTTTTGGGGAAGAAGGGAGAGGAGGGTGGTACTTTATAATGGGTGGGTGTGGGCCCCACCACACTTAAAACTTGCAATGGGGATTATAGGGCTTTCTAAACCTCGGATCAAGAAACTCAAAACATAAAAAGTGTCCAGCACAAAATTATCTTTACAACAAGGTTAATATTGACATACTTCTGGGGTCCACAGAAAAAGTCAACTGTTTGGTCAAAGGGATCAAAATAATGGAAGATTTGGGATTACAAGGGTTAAAACATCGATTTATGGGCCTCGGATGAGATCGACAAAGAAGAGAGAAATGTTTCTCATAAAATCTAGTTTCCAAAAAGTATATATTTGGAAAGGTTCTGAGTCCTCAAAACTTGGGTCCAGATTTTGTGTAAAAAGACTGATTTTGCCCCCAGGGCTGGAAAAACTGGTTTTCGGAGTTTCGGATGGGCACGGAGTGAACACGAATGTTGCAGGGAATGGCGAGATTAGTCGAACGAAGCTGAAATGGGAATTTTTAGAAATAAAAGAGAATATCTCCACAATGACCACACAAAACAAATAGGACCCTACGGTCACTGTCTAGGTTCACTGGCTTTCAAAACTTCCCAAAACTAAAGAAAATATAATCAAACTCAGAAATTCGATCAAACAACCGGTAAACCCATTGAGAAAATTAATCCATGATTAAAAATATGCTAAACCAGGAAATCTGGGGTCGGGTTCTCACATGCTTCCTTCGTTGTTCCGGCAACTTCAGTAAAGGAAAAGTCGATCTCCTTCCATAGATCGGAAGCTTCTTCATCAAACTCCATGCTTGAACCTTTCCAAAATGAAGATATGCCTTAACTATTTCTATATAGTCCTGTGGCATAAGCTATTATGAAGAAAATGGGCTATGACGATCAAAATCCAGTCAGTTTGGGAGAAGGCTGCGTTATTCTCACACCATTGGGGCCCGCCTTGACCAAAAGCCTACTAGAAGATTGGAGACTCTACAACCATGTAGAAAAGTCTTCACACGGGTTAGGGTAGGATCCCGACACTCCTCTAAGACTGTTGACACAAAGGCCTAAAAGTCCACTTGCCGACCAAGCCTCAACATCTCATGTCCACGAAGACATCGATCTCCCTAGATATCTTTTTGAAGAGTCACCTCACAAAGATCCAGGAAGCTCATCCAATTGGTACGATCTCTTTGATGATGATGAGGAATTGTCCAATAATACAGACATTTGGTATTCTGACCCAGAATAACCCTCGTCTCCAAAAGAAGTACCTTACTTCGATCCAGTTTCAACAAGCGATTGGGACCATCTCATAACAAGCCTTGAGAAGATCACTGATCAAGAAGACCCATGGAAAGGAACAAAGCCTTGGTCTGAAAATGCCCTTGGAACCCCAAAAGGTTTCGTTGAGCTGGAAGCCTCCAAAAATATTATGGAGGAACCACCTTCGAAGCTTCCAACCTAAGATCCTGTTCAAAAGATAGACTTCGGAACACCAGAAACCCACATCCTTTATTCATAAGCAAGAATATAAAGGATGATGAGTTACCCTAGTATATCGCTTTTCTTCGTGAGTTCGTTGATTGCTTTGCATGGTCCTACGCTGAAATACCGGTTTAGACCCCAAAGTAACAGCCCACAAGCTCAATCTTCAAGAAGACATCAAGCCTGTCAAGCAAGGCCAAAGAAGATTCTGTCCGGATATGATGGATAAAATCGAACAAGAAGTTCAAAAGCTCAAAAACGTTGGCTTCATTTGTGAGGAACAACATCCTAAATGGTTGGCCAACATTGTCCCCGTGACAAAGAAAAATAGGCAGATCAGAGTCTGTATTGACTATAGAGACCAAAATGGTGCTTGCCTTAAAGATGAATTCCCGCTCCCCATACCGGAGGCAATGATTGACAATACCCGCGGATTCGAGCTAATGACTTTCATGGATGGCTTCTCTGGCTACAATAAATTAAAGATGCATCCTGAAGATGAAAAACACACATCCTTTCGGACTCCATTTGGCATGTATTGCTACACTGTCATGCCATTTGGTCTAAAAAATGCTGGTGCCACATATCAGAGGGTTATGATGAATATATTCCAAGATATGCAGCACAAGACGGTCGAATGTTACGTTGATGACCTCGCCGTCAAAAGCAAAAGAAAAGAAGATCATCTCAAAGACCTTCGAGAAGTCTTTCTCCAGCTTCACAAACACAAACTGCGGATGAATCCCCAGAAATGCTTCTTAGGCATCTCATCGGGTAAGTTCCTCGGATTCCTAGTTCGAAAAGCTGGAATAGAACTTGACCCTATCAAAGTCAAGGCTATTCTAGAAATGCCCTCTCCAAGAACCTTGAGAGAACTCAAAGGACTTCAAGGGAGATTGGCCTACATCAGACGGTTCATCTCCGATCTTTCGGGGAAGTGCTGTCCATTCTCTCGATTGATGAAGAATGGTGTGACCTTTGTCTGGGATGATGACTGTGAAGCTGCATTTCAAGATATCAAGTCATACCTGACCAGACCTCCAGTGTTAGCTACTCCTACCACTGGGAAACCACTCATCTTGTACATAAGAGCCCTCGACCATTCTCTGGGCGCTCTATTCGCATAAGAAAATGATGAGAGAAAAGAAGCTGATCTATACTACCTCAGCCGCATGCTGGTAGGTGCAGAGCATCCTACTCTCTAGTCGAAAAGGAATGCCTTGCAGTGATGTTCGCCGTACAAAAGCTATGTCACTACCTGCTTTCCAACACTGTCTACCTGATCTCGAAGAACAACCTCTTAAAGGTTCTCATCACAAAAGCAGGTTCTCTCAATGCATGACTAGCAAAATGGTCCATCCTTCTGTCATAATTTAATATTAGGTATGTACCGCAAAAAGCAATCAAAGGCTAAGCTCTAACAAACTTTCTCGCAGAGCATCCATTGCCTAAAGATTCTCCACTCAGAGATGATCTCTTATATGAACTTGTCTACAATGTGGAGAATTCCTCACAAAATGCCTCCTGAGCCATGTACTTTGATGGTGCAACCGGGACAAATGAAAAGAAAAAGCTGATCTCGGGAGTTGCCGTCCTCTTTGTTAGCCCCGACAAATACATCATTCCACACGCTTTCTCGCTACTGGAACCATGCACAAATAATGCAGCTGAATACCACGCTCTATTCCTAGGATTGGAACTCGCAATCGAATCCGGCATCACCATGCTGGAAGTCTTTGGAGACTCTCCACTGATTGTGAACCAGATGAATCAGAAATTTGAAGTCAGGAAGCCTGATTTGCTGCCTTACTACAACAAGGCGCAATCGCTTCTGTAAAAATTCGACAACTGTCACTTCACCCACATCCGTAGAGGTCAAAACATTCGTGCAGATGCCCTGGCCGGACTTGCCGCATCTATGGCGATCCAGGAAGGGGAAAACATGCAAATTATAGTGTGCGAGAGAAGGATCCTTCCTCCTCTTAACACGCACCAGGCAGTTGCTGAATGCCACCGAGTGGTTGGAAGTCGGATCTTTATCCTCAAACCTTCAATCGGTGACTAGAGGGATCCATTCATTGATTACACTATGTTCGGAATCCTACCTAAAGATCCAAAAGAATGGGTAAGCGTCCAAAGGCGAGCCCCAAACTCTCATTTGGATATTCCTTAAAAAATCCACTACAGGAAATCCTTCAACGGAGTACTTCTACACTGCTTGTCACAACAAGAGGCTGAAGAAATACTCAAAGAAGCTCATGCTGGTCTTTGCGGAGCCCATCAGGCTGGTCCTAAGCTCTACGATCAGATAAAAAGATTAGGTTATTATTGGCCTACCATGGTAGCTAATGCAATGCAATTTACTAAGCACTGCCAACAATGCCAACTTCACAGAGATTATGTTCACATGCCTCCAGAATGGATGCATACTACAGCGATCTCGTGGCCTTTCGAAGCCTGGGGTATGGACATCATAGGTCCTATTTCTCACCCTTCAAGCTGAAAGAACATGAGATATTTCAGATCTGGACATCACTAGGGGAAGACGTCCATGGCTGATTTGGAATAAGCAAAACAGATTTTAAAAAATCTGATCTCAGCAGCACAGAACAACCATATAAATTGCATAAAAACTCCATCGAATCATGATCAACAAGTGTATAATAAAAGGAGATAAAAGAAGACTATTACCTTGATGATATGAAGACTTCAAATATCTTAAAATAAAGATCCAAAGGGCTGATATCAGATCTGCAATCAGCAATCTGGTTGCTGGAATTTTCAGCAGTAGCCTTGCTTTTGATCTTCTCCTCTATTTCACTTCCAAATCTGATTGGCTAAGATAGTGGGATCTGAATATGGATTTCTTGATGGGTTTTCTGAATTATACTATATGGAAAAATTCAGACTTGAAGCTCTCTTTAAAGAAGAAGAATAAGAGGCCAAGTACGTGTGCAAGAATGGGTGTGAACGGCCAAGGAATGTACTCCTCTTTTTATTGCAAACCTAGGGATGACTTTCCCTAAAGACTTTTCCTACTAATCCTCTTGTACGTCCCTCAAAAGGAATATACCATGCTAAGATTTATTTCCTTCTAAGTTCACTCCAATTAGAAAAGGAAAATAAAAAGGAACATCCCATAAACTTAGCAATTAGTTACCTTAGGTGTGCAACACCTACTAATTTTAAGTTTCTAAAATAAAAAGGAAACTATACTATAGGAATTCTTATCCAAAGATGAATCCAACTTTCCAAGTAAAGAAACCTACTCAAAGTTGGAAACCTCTCATAAGTAGTTCCTATTATGGCCGACCCACATGATTATAAATCACACCATGGCCCACAAGTCAATAATTTAGCTAGAGTCAAATTCATGTATGCCATCAAAGGCCTATTTGAATTTAAACTCAAAATTATTTTTCCACTAAAATAACTCAACCACATGTCATCTAAACAAATTAGGAAACCATGCCAATATAGGAAAGTGACTAGAGAAGGGACCAAAAGACATATTTGCCCTTGGCTCCCAAAATGACCAAAATGTCCATGCTAAACCCATAGCAACATTAAGACCATTTTAACCTTAACTCATTCCACTAAAGAGTTATGGTTGAACGCCAGGAACAAATATTTAATATGATTTTAAGCTAGTCAGAAAGTGACAGTTGTCTTCGACCTACTAAGTGAAATGACCAAAATGTGCCTCTATGTAACATCCATAATCAAGTAAGGTTATCAAAGGCACTATCAACCTTCTCGATTACATCTCAACCTTAGAACTTCATATCCTTGACTTAATCATCATCCGGATATCATTCTCTTGGTCCAGGGAGTGACCCACAAGTTCAATATCCATATGGAACATCCATATAATAAAATCTTAGATTTTGATGATTAATCGGATGATTCTAAGGGGACGATCACTCCATCATTAGATGGCATAGATTCTTTATTGCATCTGCACGTCCTAACTGATCAAGCCCGAGCACCCAAAACACAGAGCTGTTGACTCATGTGAAGGATCTCAGCTATAGTGAATTAAAGCACAAGAACTCGACTTCGTCAGTTCATCCACAAATGCTCAAGATTAAGAGCACTGGTCACTCAATAGCATGAGGTGACTCAATCTCTCTCAGTGATAGTACTATTTTAGAGATCACACCTACAATGGTCCTGTTCAATGCATGACATATGCACTAATGAGATAAATTCGGGAAAAGCCTCCCGTGACTTAGGTAAGTCACCCTGAATACAGGAGAGTATCTCACTATAACTTACACCAAGATGAAGCGCCCAACTCCATCTCTCAGTTATGAACAAATTTATTGTTTCCAGTGTCCATGAGTCATACCTATCTGTGTGTAGCCACTACACACCTTATTAATTTACTAGAAAAAATGGGCCTTACACAACCATACATATATACATGTTTAAAGAGAAAAGAGTCATTCCATTAAATAACCAGTAAATATCCAGGAAATAACCAGTAAATATCCACCAAGCCCAACAAACTCCCACTTGCACTAAAGATCACGACTTCCTAACCTAACTCCCATAGACTCAACATGAGAAGTAAACACTTTCTCAGTAAGAGTCTTAGTAAATAGGTCAGCTAAGTTATTTGCTGAGGCAATCTGCTCCACCAGTATTTCTCCTTCCTGGATGAATTCCTGGATCAAGTGGTACTTTCTCTGAATGTACTTGCCTTTCTTGTGATTCCTGGGCTCTTTGCACTGTGCTACAGCACCAGAGTTGTCGCAGTACATGACAATCGGTTTTTGCACTGCAGGAACAACTCCCAATTCCAATAGGAATTTTCTGAGCCATACTGCTTCCTTTGCAGCTTCCGATGCCGCCACATACTCTGCTTCCATGGTAGAATCAGCAGTACAAGATTGCTTGACACTCCTCCATCATATAGCCCCTCCTGACAGAGTAAAGACATATCCTGAAGTAGACTTTCTGGCATCTCTATCAGATTGGAAACCAGAATCTGTATACCTTAAAGGCGTTAGATCATCTGCTCGATAGGTTAGCATATAATCTTTCATTCTCTGTAGATACTTGAATATATGCTTAACAGCTGTCCAATGCATAAGTCCAGGGTTTGACTGATATCTGCTAAGCATGCCAACGGCAAAGCAAATATCGGGTCTAGTACATAACATTGCATACATGAGGCTTCCAACAGCAGATGCATATGGAACTCTCCTCATGTTCTCTATCTCTTCAGGTGTCTTTGGACATTGATCTCGAGACAGCGGTACTCCATGTCTAGAAGGTAGCAAGCCCTTCTTCGAGTCATGCATGTTAAACTTGACCAATATCTTCTCAATATATGAAGATTGGGATAAGGCTAACATCTTATTCTTGTGATCTCGCAAAAGCTTGATCCCTAAGATATAGCCGGCCTCACCCAAATCCTTCATCTGAAATTGAGAGGATAACCAAACCTTTGTGGATGACAATAAACCTACATCATTTCCAATGAGCAATATGTCATCTACATACAGAATAAAAAATGCAACTGCTTTTCCACTTCCTTTCTTATACACACATGGTTCATCAATGTTTTGATCAAAGCCAAAAGATTTGACTGCCTGATTAAACTTGATGTTCCATGCTCTAGATGCTTGCTTAAGTCCATAAATGGACTTCTTAAGTTTACAAACCATGTTATCTTGGCCACTAGCAATGAAACCCTCTGGTTGCATCATATAGATGCATTCGTCAAGACTTCCATTAAGAAAAGCTGTCTTGACATCCATCTGCCATATCTCGTAGTCATAATGACATGCGATGGCCAAGAGAATCCTTATGGACTTAAGCATAGCCACTGGTGAAAAGGTTTCCTCATAATCGATACCCTCTTTCTGAGTATATCCTTTCGCCACCAGTCTTGCTTTCAAGGTTTCCACCTTCCCATCCACTCCTCTCTTCCTCTTGTAGATCCACTTGCACCCTATGGGTTTAATCCCTTCAGGTGCATTCACAAGTTCCCAGACTTGATTGGAATACAAAGAATCCAATTCAGATTCCACATGTCAGCATCTATATCCGTCACTGCTTCATCGTAACTAGCAGGATCCTCAACCAGATCTTCGGAGTCTGCCTTAAAAGACATTCCTAGATATCTTTCTGGCTGTCTTGAAATTCTCCCACTACGACGAGGCTCCGGAGTGTTAAAAGGAATATCCTGTTCATCTACCGCCTCAGGACCTGGTACAGATATTATAGGAGATCCCGGAAGAATCTCCTCAAGGGTTTCTTTACAACTAAGCTCTTGGTACATCATACAATCATCCTCGAAGTACCTAGCATGAGTGCTGATAAGCACTTTTGCTCCTTTGGATGATAAAAGATGCCACCTCTCGTTCCCTTAGGATACCCAATGAAGTAGCACATTTCCGATCTGGGTTCCAGCTTGGTAGCTTTATCATTCAGTATATAGGCTGGACAACCCCAAATGTGGATATGTCTTAAACTGGGTTTTCGACCTGTCCACATTTCTTGCGTGTCCTAGGCACTGATTTAGAAGGTACCAAATTTAAAATGTATGCTGCTGCTTCTAGGGCATATCCCCAAAAAGATATAGGGAGGGTTGCATGACTCATCATGGACCTTACCATATCAAGAAGGGTACGATTTCTTCTCTCCGCTACACCATTTTGCAGGGGTGTACACGGTGCAGACAACTGAGACACAATCCCATGTTGTGTGAGGTACTCTTTGAACTCACTCAGGAGGTACTCGCCACCTCGATCAGATCGAAGGGCTTTGATATGTTTCCCTAGTTGTAACTCCGCCTCAGCCTTGAATTGCTTGAATTTATCAAACTCCTCAGACTTGCGTCGCATTAAGTACACATATCCATACCTAGAGTAATCATCAGTGAAGGTGATGAAATACTCATAACCTCCTCGAGCCGGTTTGTTCATAGGACCACACACATCAGTGTGAACCAATTCTAACAACTCTTTTGACCTTAGTCCCTTTGCAGAGAATGACCTTTTGGTCATCTTTCCCTCGAGACAAGATTCGCACTGAGGCAAAGGTTCAAGATCTAATGAGCTCAAAGGCCCATCTTCTACCAACCTCTGAGTCCGTTTTAGGTTAATGTGACCCAAACGTAAGTGCCAAATATAAGTGTCATTGGTTGAAGATACCTTCCTTTTAAGGGAAGTTGAGCTTTCTAGTTGTACATTATGCAGTGCGGGAGCAATAGGATATATATAAAATAAGTTGTCATGCATTCTATCGGAACATATAACATTTCCATCTCTACCGATATCAACACCAGAATGGAAGGAAACTGAATAATTAAATTCAATGAGTCTGGAAACTGAAATTAAATTCTTCCTCATGTCCGGAACATAGAAAACATTATTTAAAACTAATATCCTATCACATGAAAAATGTAAGGAAATAACTCCCACTGCAACTGCCCAAAATTTGGCTCCAGTTCCAACTCTAAAAGCAAACTCTCTTTTCTCAAACTTCAGCATTATCTGAAACCCCTACAATGAATTGCAGATATGATTAGTGGCTCCAGAGTCTACTATCCATGAATCAGTAGAATCAACCACAAGACAAGTTTCAATGTAGTAGGAAAGAGATATACCTTTCTTAACTGAGGCTAGGAACTTGGGACAATCTTTCTTCCAATGACCTTTGAGGCCACACTTGAAGCATTTCCCTTTGGGCTTTTCATCTGTACGCTTGTCCTTCTTTTTACCAGTATTGCCCTTTTTCTGTCCCTTTCCCTTATCCTGCTTCTTCTTGAACTTCTTCCCTTTCGGGTTTAGTTTAGAGGAAGACTGGAAAAAGTGAGCTTGGGCTTTGGGCTTCATGATAGCCTCTACCGCCTGGAGTTCTTTCATTAACTGAGATAGAGTCATGTCCATCTTGCTCATATTGAAATTGAGCTTGAACTGAGTGAAAGAGTCCGGCAGAGTTTCGAGAATCATATCAGTTTGACTCTCTACATCAATCTCAGCCCCTAGAATCTCAGCCACATTGAAACAATCCATCATCTTGAGCATATGCTCTCTGACAGGTGTTCCCTCAGCCATCCTAGTATTCATGATTGTCCTTATAGTAGCTTGCCTAGCTGGCCTGCTTTTGTCTACGAACATCTCAGACAAGGACATCATGATGTCAGAAGCTGTGTCCATTTGCTTGTGTTGTGTTTGCAACACGTTGGACATGGATGCAAGCATGTAGCATTTAGCCATGCTATTCGCTTTCTTCCATTTCCTTTCAGCCTCTAGCTGGTCATCAGTAGAATCAGCATAAATCTCAGGACAAGGTTCCGACAAGACATACTTGTACTCCTCAACAGTGAGTACTATGTCAAGATTTCTCTTCCAATCTACGTAATTAGGGCCAGTCAGTTTGTTCTCATGAAGAATGCTCATCAACGGGCTAAAAGAATCCTTAGTCATCTCTCTCTGGATTTGAAACGGCTTATAATTAGACGGGCAGTATATATGTAACATGCATATGGTGCTAGTTATAAAAGGAGAAAGATGCACAAAACTTTTTTTTTTACATTATTTAACCCTAATCATATTGTATCAGTGTTTCAACCTCCTCATAGACCCTCCATCGAAGGGATGGCCGAGCCTACAGTCATGTTGAATTAAGGTATGCTTATTTGGATTATCACTATCTGGATACACATATCCAGTGGCAGTCCAATCACTGATTGGTTTGGCCTCATATGACAAATAACTCTAACGCCTAGGGAGAGGTCATTACCGTCTTATGTCAAGTGTATTACCAACTCTTATGAAATTTCCCAGAATGTCTATGACTTGAGTCCTCCGAAGGGAAGTGACTTTAATCCATTCTTAAAGTGAACTTTTGTAAAGAGCTCCACCGAAGGGATGGCCGCTCCCACCAACACTTCATTGACATTCTATAGAAGTGATCTTTAGTAAAGAACTCCACCAAAGGGATGGCCGCTCCTACTAACACCTCATTACGAATATTCACATTAGTTCACCCACTAACCCATCAAAGTGATCTTTAGGAAAGAACTCCACCAAAAGGGTGGCCGCTCCCACTAACACCTTATTGAGATAACATGAACCGAGAATGGAAGGCCGTGGGGTTTTTCCAAACCCCTCTCCCACTTGATTATTTATCACTAGGGTTTTTAAATAAAATATTCTTTTTGACCTTTACATTGTTTACTCAAAAACTCTTTTAAATCTAGCAAACTTAGTTAATTAAAATTATGACTGAATGACTTAAGTCATCTTAAAAATAAACAACCTTTGCTTTAAAACATTTGAGTAGATCCCTTTAAAGAGTCAAAAACCTAACTTGGGTTATGGGAACCGTTAGATAGCATCTTATTAGATTTTAGTTTAGCCTCTTTTGGAAACCAAGGGTACCAAGATAAACTAAACCCTAACCAATTTTAAACCTTAGACAAATAGAAGGTGCTAGTCTAAGTTCCGTTTAAAAACAATTAGCCAAACTAAAAACAATCCAATATAGAAAGATGTCAATTTTAAAACCTAATGGTGGCCATGTTTCTAGGTGACAATTATAGCAATTATATAAAGCATTCAACCATGCATTCCATATATAAAAGCAAATAAAAAAAATGCAATCCTTGATGGCTCCTTGCTCTTTGGATTTCAAATCCTTATCGAACAAGGACATCAAAAATAGATCTCATATTGCACCAAGAATCCTTGTCTCCTCCATCACTAAGGAATCCGGTTACTAGCAACCTATCTTGCTTGAAGCTTTATTCTTCTTGCTTGTTACAATAAATGAGATTTATACAAGCAAACCCATGAAAAACAAAACCAAAAATTACATTGGAGATACCTATGCTTTTCAAGAAAGCTTACATCAAGACTAGTTGGAATAAAAGTAAGGAAAAAAATACAACTTCCTACGATTGCTAAACGCGCAATCGTACACTTTCCAACTAATGAAAAAACATCCATATCCACACAATAAAAATGCGAACCATCAAGGATGCAAATATGGCTGCAAACAAAGAGGTTAGTGCATGCAAAACGCAATGTACAGCACTATATAGACCTGGAAAATAAATTCCAGCAATCTGAAAACAGCCCTGCATGCATTATACAGCATCATACAGATCTAGAAAATAAATTCCAGAGGGTGCCACCATGCCCTTAATTAAACTAGGATTAATATTAACACAACATGGGATCATGATTTCTCATGGAGTGGCTCTGACACCACTGAAAGAACATGCGATATTTCAGATTTGGACATCACTAGGGGAAGACGTCCATGGCTGATTTGGAATAAGCAAAACAGATTTTAAAAAAATCTGATCTCAGCAGCGCAGAACAGCCATATAAATCGCATAAAAACTCCATCGAATCATGATCAACAAGTGTATAATAAAAGGAGATAAAAGAAGACTATTACCTTGATGATATGAAGACTTCAAATATCTTAAAATAAAGATCCAAAGGGCTGATCTCAGATCTGCAATCAGCAATCTGGTTGCTGGAATTTTCAGCTGTAGCCTTGCTTTTGATCTTCTCCTCTATTTTACTTCCAAATCTGATTGGCTAAGATAGTGGGATCTGAATATGGATTTCTTGACGGGTTTTCTGAATTATACTATATGGAAAAATTCAGACTTGAAGCTCTCTTCAAGGAAGAAGAATAAGAGGCCAAGGACGTGTGCAAGAATGGGTGTGAACGGCCAGGGAATGTATTCCTCTTTTTATTGCAAACCTAGGGATGACTTTCCCTAAAGACTTTTCCTACTAATCATCTTGGACATCCCTCAAAAGGAATATACCATGCTAAGATTTATTTCCTTCTAAGTTCACTCCAATTAGAAAAGGAAAATAAAAAGGAACATCCCATAAACTTAGCAATTAGTTACCTTAGGTGTGCAACACCTGCTAATTTTAAGTTTCTAAAATAAAAAGGAAACTATACTATAGGAATTCTTATCCAAAGATGAGTCCAACTTTCCAAGTAAAGAAACCTACTCAAAGTTGGAAACCTCTCACAAGTAGTTCCTATTATGGCCGACCCACATGATTATAAATCACACCATGGCCCACAAGTCAATAATTTAGCTAGAGTCAAATTCATGTATGCCATCAAAGGCCTATTTGAATTTAAACTCAGAATTATTTTTCCACTAAAACAATTCAACCACATGTCATCTAAACAAATTAGGAAACCATGCCAATATAGGAAAGTGACTAGAGAAGGGACCAAAAGACATATTTGCCATTGGCTCCCAAAATGACCAAAATGTCTATGCTAAACCCATAGCAACATTAAGACCATTTTAACCTTAACTCATTCCACTAAAGAGTTATGGTTGAACTCCAAGAACAAATGTTTAATATGATTTTAAGCTAGTCAGAAAGTGACAGTTGTCTTCGACCTACTAAGTGAAATGACCAAAATGCCCCTCTATGTAACATCCATAATCAAGTCAGGTTATCAAAGGCACTATCAACCTTTTCGAGTACATCTCAACCTTAGAACTTCATATCCTTGACTTAATCATCATCCGGATATCATTCTCTTGGTCCAGGGAGCGACCCACAAGTTCAATATCCATATGAAACATCCATATACTAAGATCTTGGATTTTGATGATTAATCGGATAATTCTAAGGGGACGATCACTCCATCATTAGATGGCATAGATTGTTTATTGCATCTGCACATCGCAACTGATCAAGCCCGAGCACCCAAAACACAGAGCTGTTGACCCATGTGAAGGATCTCACCCATAGTGAGTTAAAGCACAAGAACTCAACTTCGTCAGTTCATCCACAAATGCTCAAGATTAAGAGCAGGTCACTCAGTAGCAAGAGGTGACTCGATATCTCTCAGTGATAGTACTATTTTAGAGATCACACCTACAATGGTCCTGTTCAATGCATGACATATGCACTAATGAGATAAATCTGGGAAAGGCCTCCCGTGACTTAGGTAAGTCACCCTGAATACAGGAGAGTATCTCACTATAACTTACACCAAGATGAAGTGCCCAACTCCATCTCTCAGTTATGAACAAATTTATTGTTTCCAGTGTCCATGAGTCAGACCTATCTGTGTGTAGCCACAACACACCTAATTCATTTACTAGAAACAATGGGCCTTACACAACTATACATATATACATGTTTAAAGATAAAAGAGTCATTCCATTAAATAACCAGTAAATATCCAGTAACATAGATGAAAGTGCAGCCAGTGGGCTTTAGGGCATACATCAATCCCAACAGGTCATTGCTTCATTTTTGCCGCTACAGATTATTTTTCCAAGTGGTCAGAAGCATTTGCGCTCAATGAGATGAAGACCTCATCAATCCTTCCGTTCCTACGCACCAACATCGTTTGCCGTTTCGGCATACTTAAAAGATTCGTTCATAATAACAGACCACAATTCCGGGATCACCGATTCTACAGGTTCTGTGACGAATACAAAATCCAAAGCTGTCCTTCGACTCCATACAACCCGGCACAAACGGATTAGCAGAAGTCTTCAATAAGACACTCTGCAAAATCCTCAAGAAAATGGTCTTTAGTCACAAAAGAGACTGGAGTAACAAACTGTCTGAAGCTTTGTGGGCCTATCGGACCACCGTTCGAGGACCAACCCATAGCACACCATTCTCCTTGGTCTATGGATGCGAAGTTGTCGTGCCCTTGGAAGTACAAATTCCTTCCCTAAGGGTATCTCTGCAAAATGACATGACTCAAGAAAGCAATGTGAAGTTGTGACTCCATGAGCTGGACAATCTCGACAAGAGATGGCTCGAAGCTTGACAAAGCATTGAACTTTACCAAGCGCGCATGACCGGATCTTTTGACAAGAAGGTCAAGCAACGCGCCTACAAAAAGTGTGACTTGGTTCTTGTGGTAAAAAGACAAATGGTCTTCGCTCACAAGTCCAAAGGCAAGTTTGAGCCAAAATGGGAGAGGCCCTACGTCATCGACAAGGTTTTCTCCAACGGTGCTTAAGCACTCCGAAACATGGAGGGTGACAGATATATGCTGCCCATCAACGACAAGTTCTTAAATCGGTACTGCCCTTGAAGACTTACTCAACTGTGTCAGAGCAATTACTGCACGGCCAAAGCCTATTTCCAGGTACTCGCTCGTCAAACCCACTCTTTTTATAATTTCCATATCAAATGTTAAAATTTCTAGAAACTCAAAACAATACTTACTTTCATTGTTTCACTGTTCAAGAAACCCAAGTTTAGGAGCCTCTCCCTAACTTCACCAAAATTTTTGATTTTTTGAACCCGAAATTCATGGTTTGAAATGAAAATTAGGATTCAGGGATCTCCACCCTAGTCCGCCCTGCCTTTTACCATCAAATGGTTTTAGGTCAAAATGTACGACCTTCGTGTCTTTAAACAAAATGGTTTTTCAAAAACCACGGGGAAGCGACGCTTAGTCGATACTCGCACAAATCCGAAGAATGCGAACCACGTTCGACACTTCCAAAATCGTAGGGAAGCGACATTTCGTCGATACTTACAAAATCCAAAAATCGTGGAGATGCAACATTTCAGTTGATATCCACAATCCAAATTTCAAAGGTTCGAAAAAACCTAAAATCGTGGAGATGCAACATTTCAGTTGATATCCGCAACCCAAATTTCAATGGTTCGAAAAAACCTAAAATATGTAGACGCAACATTCCAGTTGATATCCACAACCCAAATTTCAAAGGTTCGAAAAAACCTAAAATCGTGGAGACGCCACATTTCGGTTGATATCCACAACCCAAATGTTCGAGAAAACCACAAATTTCAAAAATTGTGGGGAAACGACATCAAGTAAGTATCCGCGGGACAAAATTTTTGAAAAGCAAGGAAGTGACGCTTAGTCAATACTTGCACCCAAATCCGCGAGGAGGCGATATTCCATCGATACTTGCAAGACCATTCAGCAACGAGGCGACTTTTAGTCGATACTTGCATTTTTTTAAACCAAAAACCTGGCTCTCATGCCAAAATCGGCTATCAATGCCACAAAAACCATGCTTTCACGCCAACAAACCAAAACTTGGCTTAAAAAAAAATCGGCTCTAAATGCCACAAAACCGGCTATCAATGCCACAAATCGGCTATCATTGCCACAAAACTGGTTCTCATGCCAAAATCGACTATCGATGCCACAAAATCGGTATCGATGCCAAAAAAAAACTCACGCCAAAAATCGGCTCTCATGCCACAAACAATCTTTGGCCTTCGCACCAAAAACAAAATTTTGGCTCTCATGCCATAAACCCAAATTTGGCTTTCATGCGACAAACAAAATCTGGCTCCCATGCCAAAAACAATCATTTGACAAAGGATTTTCACAAAATGACAGACTTTTGATCAAATTTTCAAAACAATCATTCCTATTTAGCAATTGCTTTCATCACAAAAAAGATTTAAGTAAAAGTAGGGAATACAATAAAAAAAGTGTTCACAAGCGCTACAAAAAGAAAGAACCAAAAAATACGTGTGGTGTCAAAAAAAAAAGAAGAAGAAGAGTTTCTGTTACAAAAAAAATGAGAAACCAGGAGCTCAGCCAAAAATGGCCTCCAACCAAAGTTTCAGCTCCTCGAGCAAACTTTTGGCTTCAGCCGTCAGAGTTTCTAAGGCACGCTTCTTCAGCAATTTTCCATGAGATGCTGGAGAATGCCGTAACCCTTCTTCTACACCGGGAAACTTATCCCAAGCAGTTCACCATCGTTTGTTTTCTTGAGTCCTCTTTTTGAGAACTCGATCGAGATCTACAACTTGGAGAATCAGAGCTCTTTCCCTATCACGAGCCTCTGTTATGCAGCCCACTTGGCAGCGACTTGCACCTCTAAATGCTCAAGACGTTGCCTAGCCTCGGCGACCTCCATATCAAGGCGGTTAATGTCGTGCCTCAGCCCGATGATGGCTAATTCTTCTAGGTTCCTCTCCAAGACAAACTACTTCTTGCTCTGTGCAGTCTCATCTATGTCATATTGAGCCTTATTAGCAAGGTCCAGGAACATCTCCTTGAAGAAGTCACCATCAAGGAAAGCCATGGTCTCAAACCACTTGTCACCCAGCACAACGATCCTATCAACGATCGCCCTGGCACCTGTGACATCCAGACCAACTCCTTCGGTATCAGTGAGAATCTCCTGCACATGCTGGATCATGCCAAATTGGCATCCAAGTGTCTAGAAAGGAGAGTCTCGATCCAAGAACTCAAAACCTACGCCAGCACCTTCTTCTTAAATAGAAGAGATGTCCCAGATGAAGATTCGCCCCGCTCCGTCGGTCGACTGCTCATGCCATGCCCCGTTGGAAGAGTAATAAAAGAACTCTTTCAAATTGGAGCCACTAGGGAAGGAATCTCAGCACGAGGTCTCACCTCTGCCGTGTCAGAACTGGTTGTAGAAGTCCCTGCCTCCGGATCAACCTCTGGCACCCCTTGCTCTGATTCTGAAGAAAGCGATGGAATCTCTTCTGTCATTTCATAACCTGCCAATGAAACACAAAAGGGTATGATTATGATCATATTAAAAAAAATCATTATTATCAGGGTTATCACTAGAAAGTACCTTCTTTGATGGCTGGCGGAATACTACCTTCCTCCATGAACTCATCGGAAGCATCGTCAACATTTGCATCCATGAATGGTTCGAAGTCATTGGAATCCTGTGGCAAGTCAGTTGACAAAAAAAAATGTTAGCAAACGACGACATAGACAAAAAAAAGGAAAAGCCAAAGAAGTCATACCAGTTGGAGATTCTGGAATCATTCCAGAGTCCCTCGGTTTTTCTTCAGGTGCCAAAACTGGATCCGTCACCGCCTCATCGGTCAGAACCTCGGGCATCACCAAGTCTTCTTCCTCTGCTAAAAAGAGAGAGAGAGAGGGGAAAAAACAAATCAAAACATGGAAAGCTCCATGAAAGAAATGAAAAGAGAAAAAGGAAGAATCATACTCTTCTTCTCGGCTCCTGTTCTCCGGAGGCTCATCAGCATCCCCCGGCACCTCCTCATTGATAGTGAGAGGGACTTCCACATCAAGAGAATCTTCATCCCGTCCCTTATGATGCCGACCATTTTCGCTTGCTTCCGCGGGTTGATTTTCTAGAAGAACCTACCCTACTATCAGAGTCAGGTTTCCCACTTGACTCCTCACTGGACGGTCTGCTCTTGCCAGTAGACTCTATGGAAGCTCACCTATGTGCCGCTTGCATCCAAGCGTCAAGCTCAGCTTCCTCCATCTCTAGCTGCTCTAAGGCCTCACCAGGTACTTCCCGGATAGCTTCAGAACCAATGACGCCCTGGTCACCGAGAAAGCCTATCTTATGCTTCTCTCCAGAAAGGAAGGCCAAAACTTCCTCTCTCCGGATGCCATCCGACTTCCCAATGCCTTTTCCGGAAGACAGCTTTACATAAAGCTCCTTCTTGGAAAGTCCCCGGTACGCCAAAAAGCTCTCCGTGAACCACTTCGTGAAGCCTGCAGTCCGAAACTCGATAGCTCAGGATAAGAAATCACGGCAGTAGTGTCTTCAGCACTATAAAAAGCCCATGCATTTCTACCGTCCTACAAACCTCCAAAGCACTTCACCATACTCGAATGCGCTCCAACAACACCTTGAGAAAAGCCCAACTGTAGTGCAAAGCGAGAAGGTACAAATGGCTAGATGTTGACGAAAAGATGCCTACGGTACACCATGGTGCAGACACGTATGCTAAAAAGACACTCTCTCTCTGCATTTGTCAAGGAGTAATGCCTTCCCGACCCTACCCTAGTGGAGTCACTAGATGTACCAAAATCAAAAGCCTTTTTCCCCAACTCCGGAGAAAGCTTCACTGAAGATTGCCCCATCTCGACGTCCCTGAATCGTCGGATCCTCTTGCGGGCAAACAAAAAATATTCGAATATGGCTTTAACCTTAGCCAATCAAATCATGAGAGGATCATCATCCTGTGCAGCACCCAAACGGTGGAAGCCAGGATAGTGGTATACATACCACGAATAAAAGATGTGGGTTGAAAATACCCTATTCATAGGGAGCCCGAGCCGAACCAAGAAAGTAGCAGCCTGCAGTTCGGTGCACAAATAGGAGTAAAGAGTTGGCACCAAAGCAAGCCGCTCTCCAAACGCCATCTGATAAGCCAGAAAAATACAATGTGGCCTTATGTGCGTTCTATCTACTCCAGCAAAGACAGCCTCACCTAGCCAATAAGTAAGGTAAACAACAAGATCTCTCCGCAGTGCAATGTCAGAGCAAATGGCATCTGTACTCGCGAAGAAATTCCTCAACTCTTCTCGCATGGCCAAAGTCTTCTTTGAACCCAGATCCTTAGCCCTGTTTTCCTGGGTCACGCTATCAGAAGACTCCCTACTGTCAAAGAAATTGGGGAACGAAGAGCCAAAACTCTTCCAACTGCTGGACCTGACTTTCGAGCCCTCCTTCTCCTTAAAAAAATCATAAAAGCCGACAAGCTGAAAGTACAGAACCTAAAATCCTCAGACTGCTCCTCAAGGACACACTGTCAATGGGCATGAACTCCTCATAGAGTTTACCAAGGATAGGCAACCCAATAATGGCGCTCAGCTCCTTCAAAGAGAAACCAATCTCAGCATTCGTGACAATGAAGGTGTTGGTTTGTGGAAGGAATGACTCCAGCACAGCCATGAATGCCTCGTCGGAAAAGATCACGGTCTCCCTAAAGGTGCGGATTGCATAAGAAATCCCGGCTTCCTTCAAAATGACGCCACCAATCAGCAGGACTCGATCAGTCCACGACCCCCAATCGGAGTCAGCACTGAAACAGCCACGAAGTCGAAAAGGCTTCACCCAATTGTTGCCGTCACCGCTAAAAATACCAAGGCCCACCGGCTTCAAATCAACCGACGGATAATCAGAGCCCTGGTAACCGCTGGCCGACATCAACATGTCCATATGGGCAGGCGACTTCTCCGTATATCTGGAAGGACCGCCAACAAAAATCCCTATCTTGATCACACTGGTCCTTTTCTCCCAACTTGGAGGATCTTCCCTCCTAAAGCATGTGGGAGAAAGGCTCACGATCGAGATAGTACGATCAAATGTTGATCGGGTAACAACAGTCCTTTCCTCACCATCAACTGTGTAAGAGAACTGAAAACATCTTCTCTGGTATGTCATGTCGTCAGGGACTACATCTGTTACACCCCGACCCAAGTTAAACTTGTTTAGTACTAATTAATGATACTTTAACTAAATTAATTATGCTTAGTTGTTAATTATGATGATATGTGTTGATTAATCTTTGTGAATTGAGTTGGTCCAGTCTTGAGCCTTAAATAGGTGAGTTAGAACCGGTTTGACTCGGTTGAGTAGAACTATGACCTTTTAATTAATTTTGAGTAGTGCATATGTGTATTAAAAATTTTGGGCCTTCATGAGCATTTCATCAAACATCTTTCCCCCATTAATTCGATAATGAGACCCAACTCAGCCCATTTTCATTTAAGAAGCTTTTTATTCAAATTATGTCCAAATGGGTCGACTTTTGTGCAAAAATGCACATCCTTATCCCTTTAAAAGAGATAACTCATCCTTTTTTTTCATTTCCTTCCATTCCCTCAACTCTCTACTCTCCTTCTCCATTTCACTTCTTCTCTCCTTCCAATCACTACTAGCAAGGAGTGCTTGTCTTTGAAGCCAAGATCGAGACTCAGCTTCATCTTCTTCATCTCCTCTTACCATTTGTTGACAAGGAAATATCACCACTATCTTCTATCTTCTCCAAATTCGAAATCCTTGTAAGAGGTGAGCAATGAACCCTCCCAACTTATGATTTTGAGTTACATTAGAGTCAAGGAGACTCATATTATACATGCATAGCATTCTCATTATCTTTTCTATGGGATTTCTTTGGTTAGGGCTTGGTAATTGGGGGTTTTGTCCACTCTTCAAGAGATTAGTGTGAGGCTTGAGAAAGCTTGTAATAGAGGCAAGTATAAGCATAAAATAGTGTTCGCATATTGTTATTTCTTTTGATTTTTATGAAATTCTTTCTCAATAACTCTATCTTTTAATGGAGGGATGAAATACATGGTTTTTATGATTTTAATTAGAGAATGGATTCGAGGGAGTCATATATATTGTTAGTGGGAGTAGGATGGCCCATTAGTGCAGGGTTTATTAGAAGAAGTGAGGAATGGAATGAAGAATGAGAAGAACACATGAAGAAATTCGAGTTCTGAAAGCCCTAGACAGTTCGCTCGAGCGAACTGGAGCAATCGCTCGAGCGAATCTGAAGCCTGAACCCAAGCTCGAGCGACCAACCCTCTGGATGGAGTATGCTCGAGCGAACTCGGGTCCGCTCGAGCGAACCTGAAATTACTTATTGGGCTTCTTTGACCCAATTCCTTGAGTGAATATCATTCTTAGCCTATGATTAACCACTTTAATCATTGCCAATGAATAATTAAAGTGTCCACCTCATCTCCATAGGAAACTAGGCTTTCTTAGACCATATATCTTTAGAAATGGAACCTCTAACCTTGTTTAATAAGTCCAAAGTAAATTATTAGTCTAATTACTATGCCATGAAGATTAATTTAGAGACACCAAATAAGTAGTAATGCATTGATCCTCTTAATTTATCTTGTATTGGATAGTAATAGACTATGTGAATAATTAAATTAGTCAGTGATACCTTGATTTTCTTAAAATTAAATTGTATTGCATATTGAAGTTGAGACTTCCATTAATAACAATTTTAATTGATAAGTGGTTATGTTATTCATATATTTTGATTCAGTTATCTACTTTTCCAATTTGTTATTCGATTGTCGTACAATTATTCAATATTTGATGGAAGATTTGAATTGAGTAAGTATTCGATCATTGCGATTACTATTTGTTTTGATTTGTGAATAATTACATAAATTTACTCAAATTTGATTTGTTATTGATTCGAATTAGTTGGCACTACTTAGCTTCGACCTTGTGAAGCCCGAAGGGGATAAACTCGGTTTAGTTATTTGAGACTAGTGCAGTTTGTCATTTGGAGCACCGGAACTCCAGAACTGGTAGCCAGCTAGCCTTTGGCCGGGCCGCTGGTGACACCCCAACTAGAATAGCTCTCTTTGAGAGGATGAGCTTACGTAGTTGCCAAATTTGTATATATGTTCATATTGATTTGATTTCCAAAACATGGATTTATCAATTATTGAACAAACATCCGATTATTTCTTTATATTTATGTTTTATTAATCAATTGTCAATTACTTCATTCTAAAACATTATGTAATTCGTGTTTATTGCTTATACTTACCAAATCGTCGTATTTGAGATACTACTCTTGGTGTCACAGGGATCCAGGATATCTAAGAGATTAATTAGTAATCATACAGATTAAAGATTTAACTTGATAAGCACATTGGTTAGCTATGACAGCCGGAGGACGTACTCGAGTAGTAATCTTAGATTTGAGAGTAAGTACTTCGTATTCGACTTAGCTTAAGGTGTTGCATTTGATTAATAGAATTGCATTTGCATTTGTAATAGGACTATGTTCCTTTGAGATTAGCATTTAGTAATTTTTCATTAGAGTACTTGTGTTCTATACATTTAAGAGATTTTAAATCATTAGCCTTGCTAAAGATAAATAGTATCAAAATGGAATAATTAATGGACTGCTCATGACTTTGTTACTATTGATATTGTACATGCTTTCGCAATTAAATGTTGATTGACAGGTGTTAGTGCGTAATCCTCACTCGTGAAATGTGGAATTTTCTCCTCCGTGAATTTAGACTTGGTCTAGAACGGGTGCGAGTTCATGGGAGTACGCGTGTTACACCTTGGGAACCACCCTAATCAAGGGATCTTCGGTCCGGGATGTGACATATGTAAGTATGGTATCGGAGTATGAAAAGTCTTTTCTAAAAGACTTAAAAACCTTGGGAGACGTGGTGAGGACATTATAGGACATTGGGTATTTTATTTCTAAAGTGGTTTATGAATGTATATTCTATTGTGTATTAAGTAAATATTCTGTTGTGTATCAAGTAAACTCGAATTATAGAAGATACTGCCTCGACGAATCGCTCGGATCAGCTTAAGATCGCCAAAGGTAGTTCAATTTCAGCCTCTACCAATCAGACGGCCAATGCTTAGAGCACAAGATTCCCAGAATACAACTGAAGGCCAGTAGACGCCAATACGGCAGGGACCGGTTCAACAAATGACAAGACGAGTATATGCTATGACTCTAAAGGAGGCTGAAGAGACAAACGTTGCAGAAGATAGTTAGTTGGTAATTATTAATTATGAGTATAATATTTGATTGACTCATTGCTTCACACACTCTTATCACTGAGTCGCACTCTGTGGTTTTCCAAGTTAGGCTGAACGACCCTAGGTTGTCTTTCTGATGAAATCTTTGATAGGTCAGTGACAGTGGGCAACACATCATTTCAATATGAGACTTAGGTTGAGGAGTTCCATAGTTTTTTTTTAAAACGAATGTTGAGCACACTAGGAAGCTAGAGAAGATACGAGTAGATGTGTGTTGGTAAGGCATTCCTTAGGAAGAACTTGAATACCGGATTAATTAGCAGATCATTTTGTTTGTCTAGGTTAATTTGATGGTAGTGACTTGTAGTTCTACAAACCTGATACTAGTGTACGATTTTAAGAAACCTAAGCATAGTACGATACCAGACTAGTTCTAATTCTTAAGACAACGAGATGAACCGGTAGTGATTATGAAATCACATAGATTTATTCTGAGGGTTAACCTAAGGATAGAAAGTATCTTAGTAACCTATGAGACTTGTTGAACCTCTTCCTCTAATTAGAGATAGAATTGTCCATTATTGAAGGTATACTCCACCTTAGTTAATCTTAGAGATGACTTTAGTATTGACCAGTTGGTAATAGAGGACTTGATTTTATTTAGTCTTAGGAATTTGGAATTAGATCATACTTAACACAGAGGGGAAAACAGTGAATTACAATGAATGTGGTTAGTGCGGTTAGTGATGATCGTATGGGATGATTGAATTAAGATAAGATTAGTAGACTCTAGATAGTTAGTCTTAAAACCTTGTTCACTTAGAAATTTGGTAAGACTACATATGAGTAAGTCTTAGAATGCAATAATTCGCACACCTGGTAACTTTGATTTGTGAGCATAGGAAGTAGGCTATAAGAGTTATGAGATTTTCATAGTTATTCTAGAAGATGAAACAAACATATTAGGAATAACTTCTTTAGCAAGCTTAAGTATAGAATGTGCTTAGTTGAGTAGAAAAAATTCCTTAGCCGTTGAGATTGAGTCTATCTGAGATAAGTGATGTGTCAATTGGGCGAGACTATAGTTGTTATCAATCCAACAAAATTAGGATGACTAGTGCCATGACTTTGACTGCTTAGGGAGTAGAGTTGAGACCCCAACAGATTGGATTTTAGAATAGTGCTATTACGCCAACCATGTCAGACAAGGTAGTCATTTATTTTATAATTTTGAGATTTATTTTGATCACAAGAATTGACTATATTATATTCTTTTAGTGGAATCTAAATTAGAGATAGGCCAGTTGAATTGGAAACTGAAAGTCCGGGATCCTTACCCTAGAGGGGGGGGGGGGGGGGGGTGAATAGGGTGAGCTTCTAATTAGTGACCAATTATGACCAATTTAAATTTATTTAAAACAACTAGTCACATGTGATGATTAACAAATAAAATGTGGAAGCTAATAAAATCAATCACCACAAAGCAAGCACCATCACACAATGATTTATAGTAGTTCGGCCTCAATGCCTACATCCACTGCTGGCTTGTGTTCCAACACCCCAACAGTTTTCCACTATTTATGCTTTTCAAAAGGCTAAGCAATAACCTCTACAGGATGCTTTCCAAGGCTAAGCAATAACCTCACAATGTTGTTTTTCTAGGCTAAACAACAACCTATCAATATGCTTTTCTAGGCTAAGCAAGAACCTTTACACTATGCTTTTCTTGGGCTAAGCAATAACCTTTACAAGAGATGATTTCTCAAATAAGTGTCTACACAAAGACTTTAAGAGATTACAATTTAAGGTCAATGTAATTGCCTCTAAATTAGGCGGATATGAAATTGTAAAACAAACTCACACAAACACTAAGTAATGCAAAGATGAATGCTCATGATGTGTGTGTGTGAAAAACTTCAATCAAGTTAAAAATAAGCGCAATCACAATATGCTTAAAGCATTTAAAAGTTTAAAGCGCATAAAAGATTTGATTGAAGATAAATGGTAATCACATGTAAAAGATACTAACTTGTTACTGATATGAAAATAAAAAAACTCACAAGTTGTATGAAACTAATTAAGTCTAAACATGTGATGCATGTGCAATGTTGTTTTCAAAAACAAGAGTTTAACTAAGGTTCAAATGAATGAAAACAACAATGATGATTCAACCAAGTAAATAAAACATGTTATATAAGAAATCAAAGGTTTTGACAAAACATGATTTATGAAACTTTAAATCAACTTGGTTTGAAATCAAAGTGAAGAATCCTATTACTTAAATCAAAGATTAAATGAAGAAGAGGATTCAACACATCATAGTTAACATGCTAAAAATCATTTACGAAAGATTAAAACAAAGCATGTAACATATGAATAAGAAAAGTAAAGCTTACTTGATGATTTAACTTAATGATCCAAGCTTTAGCTTTACTAATGACCCATTAGCCTTCTTAGTTCATTCCCCTTTGATTGGTCTTAGAACACCTTAAAAATGGCTTCAAGAATCATCACCTTTGGCCTTGGAATGAACTTCCTTTTATAGAAAAAGGTTCACAACGGCTACCTGTCGGTCAGCCGACATCCAGGGGTTGGTTAACCGAGACTCCAACGGTCACAATCCAACGGTCATTTTTTTGAAAATTTGCTGACCGAAATACAGTGTCGGTTAACCGACAGGTAACCGACACCTTAACCGACAGAACAGAATGTGAAATTGATGGTCTCTGGAATTGGAACCGGTAGATGGTTCGGTTGAGCTCGGTTCATTGTCGGTTAGTCGACACTTGACCGACAGTTTGACCGACAGCCTGTGACAAAATATCAACTTTTGCATATTTCAAAGTATTTTCAAGAGTGGATTCTTGGGCCAAAAAATCAAGCTTGGAAACATGATTTAAATCAATCTAAGTGTTTCAAATCATGAAACATAAAAAGCCAAATATGATTTGAAACTTTAAAACCAATGGCTAGCTTGATTTATAAAAACTCTTTTCAAATAAAATGCATCCAAGTTTAAAGCCAAAACATGCATAAAACATAAGATTTGAAAGATTTAAAACAATGCATGTATAAATCAAGATTTCAAGATTTTCTAAAGCAAAGCATGTGTGAAAATTCAAATGATGCTAAAATGATAATGCATCCATCAAATTGCAATATACAAAATCCCTAACAGAAACTAATTTCCTTAGCTAGTATATGTAATGACTAGGTATTAGTTGATGCATTTAATGTTATAGATTCAATCTAATTTGTTAGAGACCAGTATTGGGGACTATTATACCTGTAGAATTGAGTCATCGACGATTTTATAAATCAGGATATCCAGTTTAAAACCTGAATTCTTAGAATCGATATCCAAGACCTTATTTACTTAGTGTTAGCATTGAGGTTATAATGGGTTAAATGTTAAAAATATTGATAGCATGATTACACCTACGATGTCAACTGAAGTTAGTCACTTTTTTTTTCTCTAAATTGAAACTTCGTAGGATGTGACCACCTTTTGTTTTTACCATAGGGACCAGATATACGAAAGACTAGTTGAAATAGTACAACCTCCTGAGTTAACATGTGTAACGGTTGGATTAGTTAAGGAATTTGATTGTTAGATGTTAAGACCAGACTTATCTGAGATATATAGGTAATAACCATGGTCACATTAGAGCCAAATAGGTTAGATTCACAAGTGGTATTAAAACTTTGACTCCTATAGTACCCGACTAGATTAGCTACTTTATTCTTAACTTAGTTATCTTTCAGCAGACCATTAGATCAGTTGAACTTGTACACTGCATGTAATGCAACCACTAAGGACCATCTAGGGTAGACGATCCATAGATCTGAAGACATACTTAGATCGTATACGTGTTTAACTTCCAGTTAGAGCAAGATTAAATTGACTTAGTATAAGTCCGCAGACAATGACAACTTTCTTGACCAAAATTTTCTATAGCATTTGACGCAGGACATCAGTGGGTAGAGACAAATCTCCACGGGTTGATTTTTTATCGAGACCGGTATTAAAACTCAGCTTACAACAAGGTATCGGAGACAACCTGTAAGACCCCGACCCCCAATTTCTCTGTTTAGTATTGTTTTAATCATGGTTTAACTTTTTAAGCGAGATTTGAGTTGGTTTGACGTTGTTTTTGAGTTTGACTAGAATTTTCCATAGCCTTAGAGATTTTGAAGACCGTTGACCTTGGTTTGACCCGGTCCATATGATATGTATTTTTATGAGGAATTACTTCTGATTTCTAAAAAATTCTGAATTTAGTGTATTTTGACTCATTTTATGAAGTTTAACAACTTTCATGTTTTGACCATTTTGATTTGATGCACAGAAATTGCGTTTTTCGAGAAAAATGGGCAAAAATGACATTTTCACTAAATCTGTCCATAAATTTCAAAAATTTCAGAATTTGGGGAAAATATACTTTTTGGAAAGTAAATATTTTGTTGATCGATTTTGTCTTCTTCGTCGATCTCATTCGGGACACACAAATGCTAGTTTTGACCTTTGTAAGTTTGGGGCCCATGGGGCCCAGCCCACTTTTCCTTTATAAAACCAATGGGGCTCTTCTTCTTCCCCCATTTTTCCTTTTCCTGCAACAAGGGAGGAGATAAAGTTTTCTCCCAGCCCCCTTTCTCTCTCCTCATGTGTCTCTTCTTCTTGGATGCTAAATGGAGATTTGATCTTCCCATCTTCTTCTCCTTTCTCTTGGCTTTCCAAAGATGCCTTTGTCAAGGATTTTGAGCTAGGGCAAGGCTCTCATCCAAGCCTCTCTTCTTCGTTTGGGCTTTTCAAGGTTAGCAATGGCTTCCCAAACTTTAGATCTTTGTTTTCCTCTTCATTTAGAGTGTTTTCATCACTCATGCAAGAGCTTTCCTTGGGGATTTGAGAAAGATGGATTTTTAGGGGTTTCTTTGGAAATTTTGGGGTTTTTGCAGATTGGGAGCTTGAGACCCTAGAGCTTGGTTTGAGGAGTATTATTTCTCTCATTTAGACTTGAGGCAAGTGAATACTCCACTTAATATGATGATTCTATGTTATAAGTTACATTTCATGTTTTTCCTCCTATGTTATTATCTCTTCATGACTCATAGAATTGTTTTGGACAAATGGAGAAATGTTATGCTTGATTTCCTCTTATATTATTGTTTTACAATGTATTGAAAGTTTGTTTTCACTTTGGTCATTTTGAAACTTAGCTTTTTTTTTATGTTAAGTGTTTGGGTTCAAAGCCAAGGAAGAAAACTTTGATTTCAAAGTATGATGTTTGGATTAATTGGATTGATTGTGGTTGATGATTTGATGGTTTGTGGAGGTTAGGAGAGGCCATTAGATTTGTGAAATATGTATGGAAGAGAAAGGATGGAAAGAAAAATCAAAGAAGAAGAAAAAAAGAGTGAAAATTCCACTCAGGTTCGGACCCAGCAGAACTGGGCCGCTCGAGCGAGCCCATGGTCTGCTCGAGCGGACCAGGTTCTGTTAGGGGTCCGCTCGAGCGAACCCTGGGCCGCTCGAGCGGACCTGGGCCCATTCCAGGGCCCTTTTGAGGCCTGATTTGTGGATCGTTTTGCAGCCCATTGCTTGGGTTGTTTCCCCCTTGTTCCGGGTCCTTTCCATCCCATCTCCCTCCATTTGTTTGAGGCCCATCTAGCCTCTAATGATGTATGGAAGCCCATGAAAGTTTGAGATCAATTGTGATACTTGGAAACTATGAAATGGGAATGGGAACAATAAGAGAATGAGCGTATGTGAAGTTATCCGGGAATCTTTCCAGTGTCAATACGCACTTTATCATTTAAATGTTGTGGATTTTCATTGGCATCAAACATACTCTTTATTAATCAATGTTTAAAGGTTAAATGTGTATTGAGATGGTTCCTTGGTAAGTCATTAAGTCATTCTCCACTATTCATTCCATTTCAAGTCAGAAAAGGTATTTGTAGTTGTATTCCTCGGTGAACTAATTTAAATAGCATCAGTGAGTTGTTATAAAATCATGTGGTTTTCCATATTTGAAAGGATTGATCGTATGATTTTATACAAATCACTTTGATGTGTATTTGGGCGGTTTACCATGGAATTCGTATGTTTTCTCCGAATCGATTTGAAAGGAGATTAGAGTGGTTCGCCACATTCGGGATTTCATCGATAAGATTAGTATTTAAAAAATAAAAACCTCGAGGCAAGACGGGGCCAGAGCTTTGTAGTGCGAGCCCATGAGCCAAAGAGATTATTATTATGGTTTGGTTTATATCGGCTCGAGTTTTGAAAACTAAAGGCACCACTAGGCTTAGGTCACCTTGTCGGGCTGATCACCCGGCTTGGGATCTTTAATTTGTTCGCCAACTGCAGTTTGGATTTTGTCTGTACCGACCATGGCAACGGTTCCTATCTGCCGGTCCCACGCGTAGTGGCTACGGTTCTGATTTTGATCTGCCGGTCCCATTTGTATGGCTACGGTTCTGATTCTACCTCCGGTCCCACGTGTAGTGGCTACAGTTCTGTCTGCTCTTGTTACTTCGGTAATAGGAGATTATAGCTATTTGTGGTTGCCAATGTTTTATCTGTTTATTAATTTATTTTATGATTCTTTTTTGTTCATACTCAGTATATTCCTTGAATTTATTAAGGTTTATGAAACCTATCTTTTATCGTATTGTCTCTATTATTTAGGATTTCAAACGTATTACCAATTATTAAGTGTTTTGTGTAGGCTGTTATCTTTTCAAGATATTTATGCTCAGGATCTGTCCATTTATTTGCTTTGATATTCATATTCGGACTTTCGATCATTTTATCATGCTTTAATGCTATTATTGTTTAGATTCTTTAATCGGTTTTACAACGATCCCATAAGGTTTTATGAATGTCCTTTTGTTTCATATTATTTGTTTATTTACTTGCCAGACCGTCATGTCTGACCCTGTTTGTTTGGTGCCAGTCTCCTCTCTTTCTATTTTTAGGTGTTTGATCGGAGGAGGCAGTGGGACCGCCGGTCTGACGTGAGAGGCTGCCCATTGATATCATCTAGATGTCAAGTTTGGCACCGGAGCTCGTAAAAATCACTTGGGGTAGTATGCCACTTAGTGGTTTATTTGTATGGATTTGTTAGCCTTTTTCATTGGGTTTGTAATTAAGACATTTGTTAATTGTAACTAGAATATGTGGGAAAGAAATAATCTTGTTACTACCAGCTTAGTATTTTGTGATTTATGATCAGTACCAGTCTACTTATGTGATGGCTTTATGATATTGGTCGAGTGCGACACTGGAATCCGATGGCCACGGACTCCGGGTCGTAACACCAAAATTAGCTTCCGCGAAAATATACTCTGATCGTGATGGAATTTTATTATCCTCATTCACGCGGATCTTGGGAAATATAACAAAAGTTTCAAATTCATTCCAAAATTTCGCACTCCGGGATCGGATCACTGCAGGGCCCGGTTTCGGGGTGTGACACAACCGTAGTAAGCAAGGGAGCTATGCGGACAAGTGATGAGTTTAATATCAGAGTTGTGCAGCAGAAAGGTGAAAAGCATCATTTGGTTTAGACAAGAGTAATGATATCTCATTCCATTGAACGATACAAGATTCACAATGAAGCCAATGACTTAACTACAGATTGAGATTACGACAAAATCACACAGTAATCAGGATGTACTCCATGTGACCATGCTGAGAAGATAATTCGAGATTCATCTCACGTCATTCAGTACGATGAAGTTCAGATCAAATCTGACTCAACATACGTTGAGCGTTCGCTCCATATCATTGATGAGAAAGAACAAAAGCTGTGGACGAGGACCTTCGTTGGGTGAAACTTCTTTGGAGTCATCATGAGCCAGAGGAAGCCTTACAGGAACTCGAGGAACAAGTTGCACGGTACCAACCGTACTCCTTATTTAGATAGGTTCAATCGGAGGACCGAATGAGTCCTAGAGGGGGAAAATGTTACACCCCTACCCAAGTTAAACTTGTTTAGTACTAACTAATGATATTTTAACTAAATTAATTATGCTTAGTTGTTAATTATGATGATTTGTGTTGATTAATCTTTGTGAATTGAGTTGGTAGAGTCTTGAGCCTTAAATAGGTGAGTTAGAACCGGTTTGACTCTGTTGAGTAGAACCATGACCTTTTAATTAATTTTGAGTAGTGCATATGTGTATTAAAATTTTTGGGCCTTCATGAGCATTTCATCAAACATCTTTCCTCCATCAATTCCATAATGAGACCTAACTCATTTAGACCCAACTCAACCCATTTAGAAACCCAAGCCCATTTTCATTTAAGAAGCCCTTTATTCAAATTATGTCCAAATGGGTGGACTTTTGTGCAAAAATGCACATCCTTATCCCTTTAAAGGAGATAACTCATCCTTTCCTTCCATTCCCTCAACTCTTTACTCGCCTTCTTCTCCATTTCTCTTCTTCTCTCATTCCAATCACTACTAGCAAGGAGTGCCTTTGTCTTTGAAGCCAAGATTGAGACTCATCTTCATCATCTTCTTCTCCTCTTACCAAGGGAACTATCACCACCATCTTCTATCTTCTCCAAATTCGAAATCCTTTTAAGAGGTGAGCAATGAACTTTCCCACCTTATGATTTTGAGTTACATTAGAGTCAAGGAGACTCATATTATATATGCATAGCATTCTCACTATCTTTTCTATGGGATTTCTTTGGTTAGGGCTTAGTAATTGGGGGTTTTGTCCACTCTTCAAGAGATTAGCGTGAAGGCTTGAGAAAGCTTGTAATAGAGGCAAGTATAAGCATACAATAGTGTTTACATATTGTTATTTCTTTTGATTCTCATGAAATTCTTTCTCAATAACTCTATCTTTTAATGGAGGGATGAAATACATGGTTTTTATGATTTTAATTGAAGAATGGATTTGATGGAGTCATATATATTGTTAATGGGAGTAGGATGGCCCTTTAGTGCAGGGTTTATTAAGAGAAGTGAGGAATGGAATGAAGAATGAGAAGAACACTCGAAGAAATTCGAGTTCTAAAAGCCCTAGACAGTTCCCTCGAGCGAACTGGAGCAATCGCTCGAGCGAACCTAAAGCCTGAATCCAAGCTCGAGCGACTAAAGGGTGCGCTCGAGCGACCAACCCTCTGGATGGAGTCCGCTCGAGTGAACCTGAAATTATTTATTGGGCTTCTTTGACCCAATTCCTTGAGTGAATATCACTCTTAGCCAATGATTAACCACTTTAATCATTCCCAATGAATAATTAAAGTGTCCACCTCATCTCCATCGGAAGACTAGGCATTTTGAGACCATATGTCTTTAGAAATGGAACCTCTAACCTTCTTTAATAAGTCCAAAGGAAATTATTCGTCTAATTACTATGCCATGAAGATTAATTTAGAGACTCAATGTATTTTCATAATAAGTGACACCAAATAAGTAGTAATGCGTTGATCCTCTTAATTTATCTTGTATTGGATAGTAATAGTCTATGTGGATACTTTAATTAGTCAGTGATACCTTGATTTTGTTAAAAATAAATTGTATTGCATATTGAAGTTGAGATATCCATTAATATCAATTTTAATTGATAAGTGGTTATGTTATTCATATCATTTGTTTTGGTTATACTTTTCCAATTCGTTATTCGATTGTTGTACAATTATTCGATATTTGATGGAAGATTTGAATTGAGTAAGTATTCGATCATTGAGATTACTATTTGATTTGATTTGTGAATAAGTACATAAACTTACTCAAATTCGATTTAGTTGGCACTACTTAGCTTCGACCTTGTGAAGCCCGACGAGGATAAACTTGGTTTAGTTATTTGAGACTACTGGAGTATGTCATTTGGAGCACTGGAACTTCAGAATTGGGTAGCCAGCTAGCCTTTGGCCGGCCGCTGGTGACATCCAACTAGAATAGCTCTCTTTGAGAGGATGAACTTACGTAGTTGCCAAATTTGCATATATGTTCATATTGATTTGATTTCAAAAACATGGATTTATCAATTATTGAACAAACATCTGATTATTTCTTTATATTTATGTTTTATCAATCAATTGTCAATTACTTCATTCTAAAACATTATGTAATTCCTGTTTATTGCCTATACTTACCAAATCGTCGTATTTGAGATACTACTCTTGGTGTCACAGGGATCCAGGGATATCGAAGAGATTAATTAGTAATCATACAGATTAAAGATTTTACTTGATAAGCACATTGGTTAGCTATGACAGCTGGAGGACGTACTCGAGTAGTAATCTTAGATTTGAGAGTAAGTACTTCGTATCCCACTTAGCTTAAGGTAATGCATTTGATTAATAGAATTGCATTTGCATTTGTAATAGGACTATGTTCCTTTGAGATCAGCATTTAGTAGTTTTTCATTAGAGTACTTGTGTTCTATACATTTAAGAGATTTTAAATCATTAGCCTTGCTAAAGATAAATAGTATCATAATGGAATAATTAATGGACTGCTCATGACTTTGTTACTATTGATATTGTACATGCTTTTGCAATTAAATGTTGATTGACAGGTGTCAGTGAGTAATCCTCAGTCGTGAAATGTGGAAATTTCTCCTTCATGAATTCAGACTTGGTCCGAAACGGGTGTGAGCTCATGGGAGTAGACGTGTCACTCCTTGTGAACCACCCTAATCAAGGGATTTTCGGGTCCGGGATGTGATAGCATCACCAAAGAAAAAGGTAGGCTTGGGCAACACCCTTTGATCGTTCATAACCCGAGGAGGGTTGCTTACCATGATCATATAGAACTCCTCACCTTTGAGAGAGATCAATCGCTGTGTCATCTCATGTTTGTTGAGGGAGTCTCACTCTTCCAAGTTTCTCTCAACATACTGGACCTTCTCCCAGTCCTGCTGAACGGTCGCATTAGAAGATCTAGCAGATCGACGAGGTACGTTGGTAACAGGCTTTTTACCCTTATTCATTTTGGAGGAACCACCTGCAAAAGTTGGAAAGGAAAAGATCATCATCAAAATGACAGAATTTCACTAAAAGAAAATCTGCCGAAATTTTGGCATGATTCCGGGGCAATTCCGAAGAAAAGGGAAACACCCCGAAAGAAATAGAAAGCTTGAAGATGGGCTTAACATCGCTGCAAGCTCCAAAACTCAAAAATCACAAAGCCTCTCAATTCTCCGCAAAATCAGGAAGGGCTCAACATCGCTGCGAGCTCCAAATTCCAAAAATTTGCAAAGATTTTCAGGTATGTGCCATCACATCATGCTTCCAATTCAATTTAAAAAAATATCATGCATAAAAGTAAATTGTCATGCATTAGATGCTAGAAAAACCATTGACAAAAGCTTGACCAATTCCAACCCAACTTGGTCAAAACCAATCAAACTTTGTCTAAGACAAAACTCATGTTGGCTTGAAGTAGAAATCCTAGCCTTGTATTTAATGCATTAAAAAATATATATGCGCATGAACATCTTGATTTGCATAAAACGCATTATTATGATGAGCCAAAAAAAAAAGAGAAAGAAACCTTTTCAAAAAAAAAAGAGAGAGAAGAAAAAAAAGGCAAAAAAAAGGGGGGCTGGCCCACAGGCCACGTGGCCTTACGGCCCAAAAAAAATGTGTAAAAAAAAAAAGAAACACGTCAAAAAAAAAATGTGTGAAAAAAGAAAGAAAACACGTAAAAAAGAAAAAAGAAAAGGAAAAAAGAAAGAAGAAAAAAAAAGAACTTTTTTTTAACCATCCTATTTCTACAATGGAGTTTTCTTAGAAAAGAAGACTTACTTGAAGCCATTGATGGAGAAGAAGAAAAAAAACTTGAAGATCCTTGAAGAAGAAAAACGCTTGGTCTTGAAGCCCTCTTGAAATTTTTGCAAAAAGAAAGCAATAAGAGCAGGAGATCCAATCTCCCCTTGCTTTTATAGAAGAGAGCAAACCAAAGAAGAAAACAAAGAGAAAAGAAAGGAGGTAAGTGCTACAAATTAGCAACCTTACCAAAAGAAAGAAATTAGGAAGTTTCTTTCCCAAAAGAAAGATACTTAGAGGGATTCTCTCCCAAAAGAAAGCAATTCAAGAGATTTTCTCCCAAAAGAGAGGAGATTTGAGATATTCTCTCCCAAAGAAAGATATCTTGAAATATTCTCTTCCAAAACAAGGGGAACATGGAAGATTCTCTCCAAGTAAGGATATATATTTTATATCCAAAGGAGATATTCTTAGATATTCTTTACAAAAATGACACCCATCCTAAAAGCTTAAGGTCCCATGGGTAGCCCATATGAGCCAGGTTTGACCACCTAGGCACTAAATGAGGCTTTTAGTCAAAGAAAAATCCCTCTTACCAAGAGCATACAAAATGGTTACATGCCTCCTTTTGAGTTGATTGGACCATACAAGAAAAAAAGAATTCCAAGCCTCGTGAGTTTCCAAAATCCAAACCATCCAACCTCATGAACCAAATTAAGCCAAAACCTTGAAATTGACATTTCACAAAAACCAAATCCCAGTCCCGTAACCTGCCACATACAACTTGTTAGGTCACAAGGCCAAAAATCAAAAACCAAATCCTGATCCCCTAACTTACCACACATAGCTTGTTACGTCACAAGGTCAAAACCAAAACCAACCCCCCAACTTGCCACATACAGCTTGTTGGGTCACAAGGTCAAAATCAAACCCGACCCCCTAACCTACTACATACAGCTTGTTAGGTCACAAGGTTAAAATCCAAATCCAAATCCCTTATGTCATTTCCAAAACTTTGCCTTGAAATGGTACGTGATCCTTTTCACTACCATAAAAATCCCTTGAAACTCAAAAGGCTACTCTACCAGAAGAAAAGTGCTCAAGACTCTTGGTCAAGTTAGAAGCTCTCATTCAAAAGTTCTTTTAGAGGCACATCGGCTACAAAAGTTAAGCAACTCGTCGCTGTACCTCGAGGGGGCATTTGTTGACACCAAAAATGTCACTTTGCCTCTTCAACATCAAGAAAGCTACATGAAGCTGCAACCTACTACAAACAGGCAATGCTACTTCCAAAAAAACAAATCTTGTCAGAATTAAACAAAAACTGCAAGATCCTTCAAGGCAGCCAAGAAAGGAGTACACATGATGTTTCGAGCCATTTCAAAATTATTTGGCCTAACTTCACTCCTCTAGCAGCTGAACAGGAGCTCCTGGCGGCGACGGCATCGAAGAGATCAAATCTTCGATCAGAGCCTGTGGATGGTCTCAAAATACCTCCAAAAGGCTCCACATCAAGTTTCGAGTCAAACCGACAACGTTTGACCCTACATCAACCCTCAAACAGTAAAATCAAGCCTCTCAGCGGTGGGAACCACCAAGGCCATAACTCATCAAACAGAGCACTTGACTGGCTTCAAAATGCTTACAAAGGGCTACATGTCAAGTTTCAGGTCATTTCAACAACGTTTGACTAGACTTTGATTCTCGAAAGCCAAATTAGGCCTCTCGGCGGAGAAGCTCCCCAGGACCATGGTTTCCAAAATAGGTCTAACGGATCGTCTCAAAATGACTCCAATAGGCTCCCTATCAAATTTCAGGTCAACCGGACATCGGTTGACCACACATCAAAGCGCGACATCTTCCTCGCGACAAAATCAAGTCTACCGGCGACAGGACCCCACAAGGCTTCAAAACTCAAACAAAAGCCTATGGTTGGTCTTATTTATTGCTCAGGAGGCTTCAACTCAAATTTCAGGTCATTCCGACATCGTTTGTCCCAGTTTCGGTTTCTGACAGTAAATCGGCAGCTTTGCACGACAAAGTCTTCGGCTTTCCTAGAAAATCGAAAACTTTACATCCCAATATGCAAGGATTCTCATCAAATTTTCTACGGGGAAATTAGGCCAATAAATGTGCAAAAAATGTCAGGAAAAATATCGAAGAAAAAAGAATCGAAAAAGACGGAACGAAACAGCCAAAAATCGGCGACCAAAAGGGTCCAAACCCAATGGTCGCCGCGACCATGGCCCATTGTCGCCGGCGACCCTGGAAATCTGGGTCGCCGGATTTCCTCTGAAAGGGCATTTTTCGACCCTTTTTCGCGTTTTGAGATTTCCGGCCCCTGTGGTTTTCCAAAATTCTGACTTTCGAGGCACCAAATTCGTCGATCTTTGTTAACATCATGGATCCATTTCCGAGAGTATCAAATCATCATTGATCGCCAACCGGTAAACCAAGAAAGTGCACTTTCATTCTGATCGATCGAGAAATCGACAAAACAGGTGGCACCGGCCCACTGTTAGCAATCATTGTCTGAAGTTGCATGGTCAACCGATGTCTATCAGCATGAAGATCCATCGATGATCATCGCAAGAAGAATTCCAAAAGATGCGGCACGGCCCGCGACTCTTCAAGTGACTTGGCGACCATTTAATGTTGTTAATTGACCCATTTATGGCAACTTAGTGCGGACATTAACTCGTTATTTCGGACGGCCCAATCAGAAGCAACCAAAAAGGAGTTACTAGTTATACATAAACATGGCATTAACCCATGTAACTCCTCCCATCATGGAGATTAAAGGCGATTAAATGCACTTAATTCTTCACCGGTGAATCAGAAGCCAAAGAAAAGGAGTTACAAAATAAATCAATTAAAACTTTTAACTTGTCCCATTATGCGGCTTTAATGCATTCAAGGCCCATAAACTCTCCTAAATGGCTATCGAAGGCTTATAAATAGGAGAGCATTCCAAGAAGAACAGGTCCAGAAATCCAAGCACGAAAAAGGGTCTAGAAAATTTCATCAGTCATCCAAAAAAAAGAGAGAAAACTCTGCTGAAGTTCTGCATCAACTATTGCTACAAGGTGACAAAAGTCCCTTGGGGGCACTCCCCCTAAGGTCCCTTTCCCTTCTTTTTTTGTCTACATGGCTTAGACGTGGCTTTTCAGCCCGTCTACTTAGTTTTTTATTGGACATAGGACCTCCTCTTGGTCTTTGTCCTCTAAAAATTTGAGGTCATGCCGAGCCAAGCGAATCAAGAGCATCCTCTGTTCTCATCTGCATGGATGATGGCGAAGTCCACACATGGCTTGCGGCCGTCATTCTAAATGAGTCCCCGATAATCTACTGAGAAGTTAGATCCTCCTTTTCTTGCTTTTCATTGTAGTTTGTATTTTTCTAAAGAGATAAAAAAATCACAACTCTTGTCTTTCACTATTGATAAGAATTAAAAATCGGCTATAAATGCCAAAAAAATCACCTTTTACGGCAAACATCACCTTTAACGGCAAAACCAATGAAATCACCTCTTACGGTATTTCAAAACCATGTCTCTTTTCTTAAATATATGTGCAATGAAAACTTGAAAGAAGTTTATTTCCTTTTCTACTTGTGAAGGTCGATCTCTGGATCACCATTTGCGATTCCAAGTAGAGTAGAAAATCTAGCACACCCACCTAAAAAGAAAAATGTTGATGCTCGTTTTACCCTCCCGGGCGCGAAAGGGTCGTACCCCACGGACCCTCACGTCCGCCGACCTCAGTAAGCGCTGAGCGGCAGAAGTGCAGTCCATCACTGACAGTAACAGGACAATTCATTTCCCATATTTGTTCAAGTTACAAATTATAAAAGTATATTCATGAAAATCCCAAAGAAAAAGGCTAATAAAAGCCATCCAATCTAACTAACTAAACAAGATGCTACCCCAAAATATCTGACGAACTCCGGTGCCAAACCCGACGTCTAAATGACATCATCAGCACAACAAACCTACCCGGATCCACAACATGCACTCCAACTCGGAACGAGGACTTTCTACCTATTGCATCAAAAGTGGCGTATCAGACACGACTGTCTGGCAAGTGAATAATACAGATAAGGTGTACAAGTGTTTGCCAAAACATATTCATAATCATAAAAGTGCATTTGAAGGCTAAACATAAGTAAAGATAATATAAGGTAACCAAATACTGAATTCAAGGAATTAGCATTGCGAATATTTCTCAGAGAATTGGGAACCGAATAAAACATAATAATAATGTATAAAAATCCATTTTTCCAACAACAAAGCTCATTTGACAATCTAAACAAAAGTAGTAATTGAATACCAAAATCATTTACACGTAATAGACAGCGTGTTGAATCAAACTGATAAAATAGACAAATCGGATAAACAGATGGTAATCCACATTTTGCTAAATTCTCATATTACCGAAGTAACAAGAGCACACAAACAAATAGCCGTTTCCATAAAAATGGCCGGAACAAACAGAAGTCGTTGCCATAAAAATGGCCGGAACAAACAGAAGCCGTTGCCATGGCTGGAGCACACAAATAGTCGTTGCCATGGTCGGAGCAAACAAAGGGGTCCAAACTACAGTTGGCAAATAATTTAAAGATCCACAACCCGGGTGATCAGCCCAACTAGGTGGCCTAAGCTTAGTGGTGCCATTCAAAACCTGAATAGATACAAATGAAATCATAGCGATACATTTTCAATCAGTAAAAGGAACTACCCAGAACAAATACAAACGGACAATATCGAATGAATCAAACGAGTAGCCTTACCGATATTTTCAGACGTGGCGAACCACTCAAATCTATTTCAAATCAAAGTATAGAAAGCATACGAATTTCTCTCTATTTCAAACTAATTTATGAAAAGCATACGAATTTCTCTCAAACTTGGAATGAAGTAGTGTGTAGTGGTTGAGTGGTTTACCTAAGGTTGCCTCTATACACACTTAGTCCCTCAAATCGGTCTATAAGTGAAAGGTTTGATGCCACTGAAGATCTCCGACATTTGAGGACGTAAAGTATTCATCAAGACTTGTAATAATTCCCCCGGTAATTCCAACATCAAAGATTTCTCACATTTTCCCCATTTAATTTATACAATTCAAGATGTTTAGATTTTAATATTTCAATTCCCGGATTTCCATACATCATTTTTAAATTCCCAAAAAGTCTAAACAGCCCGAGACAGAGCCCGGGCTGTGGCAGGGGATCCCACCTTGGACGATGGGATCTTACTTTGAAATGAGATCCCACCGTCAAAGGTGGGATCTCGTGCCACAGCCCGAGCTCTGTCTCGGGCTGTGTAGCACGGTTGTTAAATTCTTGGGCTTCCATAAATTGATAGGGGATCAACACACCTGAAAAGAGGGGCTGGAAACAGGCCTGGGCAGAACCCAGGTCCGCTCGAGCGGAGCCCATCTAGAGGCTTGTCCGCTCGAGCGGCCCATGGGCTCGCTCGAGTGGACTGGGCTCTACCCTGTCTGTTCAGTGCAAATTTCTGCTCAACTTCCTGCATTTTTCTGGGTTTTTTGCCTTCCTTTCACCTCCCCTGCATCCTTACACTACCTGGGTTCCATTTGCTTCAAACAAACTCCATTCAAACACCAACACACTAATTCATTCAACTATCCAAAAATCTGATAAAAACAAAGCCTTTCCATTCACCAAAAATATAGAATTCTTAGATTCAAACACTATTGATCTTTAGATGATCAATTGATAAACCAAATCCAGATTGCTTGCAAAATAACAACTTAAGGAAAAATAGAAATGAACCATCACTTATACATTTCAAAGATCAATTCATTAATTGAAAAGGAAAACAACATAAAGTAGAGAATATAAATAATCCAAGATTTTAAGAAAAATCATCAAATAGTTGCATGCATCACATTGTCTGAAATAACCACTTGCCTTGGCTAAGAAGAGAATAAAAAACACTCCAACACTACCTCTCCACAACCACAAGCTTCAATCTACAAAAACCCCCATGAAAACACCACTCAAAGCTCAACATTTTGAGAAAATAAAAGGCTTCTCCATAGAAGACCTTGCAAGCATGAAGAGGAGGTTCTAAAGGGTCCATAAAATTCAAGATTACAAGAGGGAAGCCATTGCTTACCTCTAGGTGTTCCAAACAAGAAGATGGGCTTGGAGAAGAAGGTAGTTCCAGCTGAGATTCCTTCAAAATGGGTTCTTTGGAAAGCAAGGAGATGAGGAAGAGAAATGTGCAATCCAATCTCTCTCTTGGGCTGAAAATCAGTGACGTGCAGAGGAGATGTTAGAACCTAACCCTAGATTTCCTGGTTTAGCGGGTTTTTAATCATGGATTGGTTTTCTCAGTGGGTTTACTGGTTGTTTGATTGAATTTCTGAGTTAGACTACCCTCTTCTTTAGTTTTGGAGAGTTTTGAAAGCCAGTGAACCTAGACAGTGACCGTAGGGTCCTATTTGTTTTGAGTGGTCATTGTGGAGATATTCTCTTTGATTTTTAGAAATTCCCATTTTAGCTTCGTTTGACTAATCTCGTCATTCCCTACAACCTTTGTGTTTACTCTGTACCCATTCGAAGCTCCGAAAATCAGTTTTTCCAGCCCTGGGGGCAAAACCAATCTTTTCACATTGAATCTGGAACCTAAACTTCGAGATCTCAGAACCTTGCCAAATATATACTTTTTAGAAATTAGATTCTATGAGAAACATTTCTCTCTTCTTTGTCAATCGCATCCGAGGCCCAAAAAATTGATATTTTAACCCTTGAAATCCCAAATCTTCCATTATTTTGATCCATTTGACCAAAGAGTTGACTTTTTATGTGGACCCCAGAAGTAAGTCAATCTTAACCTTGTTGGAAAGATAATTTTGTGCCGGACACTTTTCATGTTTCAAGTTTCTTGATCCAAGGTCTAGAAAGCCCTCTAATTCCCATTTCTAGTTATACTTAAGTGTGGACCCCACACCCACCCATTATAAAAAGTATCAACCCTCTTCTCCTCCCTCATTTTTCCCCTCTCCATCGACTGCAACCTCCCAGCTACAGTACCAGCAGCCTTCTTCTCCCTTTTCTTCCATTTTTCTTGCTCAAATGGAGCCTCCAAGCCACCAATCCGACGAGGGAACTCCGGCAACTTCTTCCCCTTCATCTCCTCTCTCGTTTGACACCATTTTTGTGCGAATCTCAGCTGGGCAGCCCCTATTTCAAGCTCTTTCTTGTTGATTGATGGCCCTAGAGGTAAGGACTCCTTCCCATCTTGTATTATTGAGCAATGGCATCCCCTTAGGTCCTATTTCTTAGCGTTGTTTAAACCCATTCCTTGTCTTTATTGATTTACCATTTTAGGGTTCTAAGATGGGTTTGTTTTTGGGGGTTTCTTGGTTTTTCTTGTAGGGTGATCTTGATAGTGTTTTGAGCTTGGATTTGCTTAGCTTGGACCCAAGGCAAGTGTATGAATGGATGATTTCAAGTGTTAACATGTTTTATGAGAAAAATATGGATTTTGATTACTTATTCTTAATGATTTAATACTTACCTTCAATCATGCTTTTCACTATGACTTTCTATTGCTTTTGAAAGGATGATTTTTGAATGCTAACATGTTTATGGAAAATCTTGATTTACATTAATTATTTTTGGTGATCTCATATGTGTTCTCATCTACATTTTTGATATAGTCTCCATTGCTTTTAAAATGCATATTGATGAGTCTTGTTACATTGTTTAATATCTTGGAAATGGTCGCATATGATTTTGTTAAAGCTTTTTATGGCACATATGGATTTTCATGAATAATGGGTCATCACTTGATTGAATGTGTTGAAATGGATGGTTGTATGAATGGGATTTTGATGGAAGGATGGATGAGGTTGAATTGGGAATTTGAAATGTTGGGAATGGAGGTTTTAAATGATGAAATGGAGGAGCATTTGGCTCACTTTATTACAGGGATCTGACCCTTAAAAATGAGGAGTGTTTGGAGAAAGAAGGGACTGAAAACAGCTTCAGAAATCTGCTCCCGCGGTAACGTCGGTCAGCCTGTTGGCTAACCGACAGCCAACCGACAGGTGACCGACAACAGTTCGGTCCCAATTCCAGAGAGCTACATTTTTCTACAAATTCTGATATGGAAGTGTCGGTCAGCCGACAGTGAACCGAAACCCCCTCAGTTCCAATTCCTGAGAGCTATTTTCTCCCCATTTCTGGACTCGGCTAGCCGTCGGTCAGCTTTCGGTCGACCGACATGACCCTATCAGTTAATCGACAATCCAACCGAGGGTTGACCGAAATGTCAATCCTGAAGGATTTCTTTTGGAGAACTTGTGGAAATATATGGGAGAAGAATGTGGAACTATATTGAAGAAGAAACCCATCATCCTAATTTTGTTAAAGGTCTTCTAGACTTGTCAATGTGCTTAAGGTCCCGGATTGTCTCTAATTCTTATGGAGTACCAAATAAATGTTAAATCGACAAATGAGACCCTATTTACATTGATTAAAATCTTGGACCTTCAACACTTGGCTAGGAGAATGTTGGAGATCCATTCATGTTTATCTTGACCCGAATTGTATTTGTGCTTTTCAAACATCATATCTTATGATTTGGACTTGCTCCGAAAGTATTGGAAAATGTGTTTAGCTTATGCTAACCCGTATATGCTCGACCCGATATGAATGTGCATTTGTGCCTATGGGCACCCCATTCCGTTATTATGCATTTGTTTTGATTTCCCGCATTTGACCTATGAGTCGGCATCGGCACCACTAAGCTTGGACAACCTTGTCGGTTTGATCCACCAACTTGGATATCCGCCCCCCTCCTGTTTAGTCAGCTGCAGTATGGAATCCGTAGAGTTTTTACCCGGTTCGCTACAGTGGTCCCGCAGAGTATATATACGTATATTATAGTATTTTATCATTGTCCCTCCTCACCTTTTGTGACCAAGGTCAATGATCCTGTAGGGTATGTGCTCTCAACACTTTAGTGAGAGAGGATTTAGCTTTGTGTGGTTGCTATCTTAACAGTTTCCGATCCTTGATACCCTTACTGTTTTAAATATACATGCTTCATACATGTTTTAAATGAATCCCCGATTTGTTAAATGTTCATGTTTTGTACATGTTTTAAATGAATTCCCGATTTGTCAAATATCCATGTTCTACACGTTTTAAATGAATACATGTTTTGCTAGATATTCATGTTTTATACATGCTTTAAAGGAATACATGCCTTGTCAAATATTCATATTTTATACCCGTTTTATATGAACACAGGATTTTGTCAGATGTTCACGAATTTCTATACATTTTAATCATGTACAGTTTTTGATCAAATAGCGTGATTTATCATATGTTTTATTCTTCAATATATTGTTTATATCCTTTCACCCTCCTGCCAGACCGTCGTGTCTGACCCACTGCTTTGGTACTCAGGTTCAGATTTCTTACCCGAGATGAGTGCACGTTTTGGCTATGGAGCCATGAGCTTGCAGGTTGTTTTGTCAGCTATGTCGTGTAGACATTGACCTTGACATCGGAGCTACGTCACATATGGGGTAGTGATTATTAGCTTGTTTTGTATGGCTTTTATTAGCCCTTTTTTCTCGGATTGTAATTAATATACATTGTTATTTGTAACTTGAACATATGTGGGAATATAATATCCAGATATTGCCAGCTCTGTATTTTGTTATAATGGTTTGTTACAGTCTGATATGTTCATTGATAAGATAATTATATGCTTGGGTTGAGTGCGACGCTGAATCCAATGGCCACGGACTTCGGGTCGAAATGCCACGAAAGCTTCCGCAAAAATATTCAGGATGTGTTGGAACGTGTTATCCTCACACATGCTGATCTTGGGTGAAAAATAATCTTTACATAACTCCCAATTCACGGCCCCTCGGGTTTGGGGTCGTGACGGAATGGTATCAGAGCGGGCATGTTTCTAGGAAATAAAATACTCTAGGAACCTTAAGACGTGTGGTGAGAAATCGTTAGCTTTATTATCTTGTTTTAACTAGATGTCGCTGTTGATTTCAAATTTGTTTTCGTTCTGTCGATTTCGGATTTGTTTTCCTTCAAGTGGGGGAGACCCTCCTTGTCTCTTCCTTTTTGTTCTTGCTTAGGAATTTGGGGGACCAAATTCTTTTCTAGTGGGGGAGGATTTAATGTCTCCGCACCCACATTCAGTGCCTTTTCTTGTTTTCGCGCTAGAGACTCAGAGTTTTGTGATCTTTGCATGTGGTTCTCGAAGGATTTGGCAAAGTTTTAGCTCTTTCGGCATCACAGATATTAGCAGCAAGAGAAGAATTGTATAGTTGTTAGTCAACAAGAGGCGTGAGCAGCACTTCAAGACTGTTTGCAGCTGATTGAGAACCGTCACGTGGCAAGCCAAAATAGGTAAGTACAGATGTTTGGGTTGAACTTGAGCCATTTTCTTAAGTCAAGAGACTCCAGTGACCAGACAAATGGTGGATTTTAAGAAGGTTGAGGTGACTTTTAGTTGATAGAGCTTCAAGTGGATGCCAAAAGTTAGAAATTTCTCGTGTATCGATGAACTTATGACGAAGAATTGTTCGAGGAGGTTCAGTAATTGTGGCTAGGATGGTGAAGTCAACTTGGCAGGATGCATTAGTGTGTGTTTAAAATCGTGGGAAGAAAATTTTTAGCTATGGTATAAAGAACTACATACATAATGGATAGTTACTTGGTCATGTGATAAAAGAAATCTTGCGGACTTTATGGATTTTGGGATACTAGTTGGACACTGTGCAGATGCAAGCAGAAGAATCATAACCTATGGACAAGGCCAGTTAGAAGATTCGGAGAAGAATGACGAATGTGAATGACTTGAAGATGATGGACTTGGGATGGAGGCAAAAGATTGAACAAACAAGGCATTGAAGGACAATATGTGAAGTGCTTTACGACAGAGATAGAGTTACAGTATTTTGGAATGAGTCAGAACTTTCATTATCTTGGACCGACATTGATGGACAAGAGTAGCAGATTCGAGATCGTGTAAGAACATCTGAAGGGTGTTAGAGGTTTGATGGAAGGATTCTTCGAATATTGATTGTGTCAGAGGAGCAAGTTACCAAGTGAAGTTTGGACAGTTTGCGATCTTCAACCAAAATCAGAGAGTTTGACTGGGGATAGTGCAGTATACAGGAGCAATGCAAATCATCAATGTATAGAGACAATTTTTAGCTGGAAAACTCCAAAGAGATGTTCAGAGTTAGAGATTTCTAGAATTTGATGAGTTTTGTCAGAGAATTATTTTTAGGATTTTCAACAAGTGCAGCTATGTGGAGGAGTTGACTGCAGAAAGGACCTCTACTTGATCACCTGATAACGAAGATTTTCACGGATTTTATCAACATGAGGAGCTTCGGATTTCAATGCATAGATATACGGAGCAGGGAATCAATTATTTCGGATTTTGGTTTAGGAAGGCAGATCTGGCAGTACAGTTGCAAGAGTGTGTCAGAGCTTTAAATGCTGAAGAATGGTGAAGGTACAAGCATGATACTGTCAGAGACCGACTATTGTACAGAGGATCAAGAGCAACGAGCAGAAAGAGTTAGAGCTAGCAAGAGTTAACCTTGAAGATTATGCAGTGGATGCGAGACCCTAGCTTCAACAGTTGCGATGAAGCCGACATGATTGTTCCAAGAATTTTCTTTACCAAGCTGGCTAGAAGCAAGAGAATTGGTTGAGTTTAGAAGGAGTTAGAGTTAGCAAATTTCTTGAGCAGTCAGATTGTCAGGGTAGTGACAGATTCGAGCCAGTGGAAGAACGTTTGACGACTGTTGATAGTTGAACGAAGAGTTCTACAGCGAGGATGACCCAGCGAGTTCAGATGTTTTCGAGAGGATTCTTTTGGAGTTTTGATTTGTGGTTTTGTTTTCAAGGTGCGAGATTAATATCCCCACTTGTTTCTGAGCTTGTTTAGTTCATTTGGAGGACCAAATGTTCTAAGTGGGGGAGGATGTGAGTACTAGACCGCAGATTTCCTGGTTTAGCGTGTTTTTTATTGTGGATTAGTTTTCTCAGTGGGTTTACTAGTTGTTTGATTGAATTTCTGAGTTAGACTACCCTCTTCTTTAGTTTTGGAGAGTTTTGAAAGCCAGCGAACCTAGACAGTGACCGTAGGGTCCTATTTGTTTTGAGTGGTCATTGTGGAGATATTCTCTTTGATTTTTAGAAAATCCAATTTTAGCTTCGTTTGACTAATCACGTCATTCCCTACAACCTTTGTGTTCACTCCGTACCCATTCGAAGCTCCGAAAATCAGTTTTTCCAGCCCTGGGCGCAAAACCAATCTTTTCACATTGAATCTGGAACCTAAATTTCGAGATCTCAGAACCTTGCCAAATATATACTTTTTGAGAACTAGATTCTATGAGAAACATTTCTCTCTTCTTTGTCAGTCGCATCCGAGGCCCAAAAAATTGATGTTTTGACCCTTGAAATCCCAAATGTTCCATTATTTTGATCCATTTGACCAAACAGTTGACTTTTTTTGTGGACCCCGGAAGTATGTCAATATTAACCTTGTTGGAAAGATAACTTTGTGCCGGACACTTTTCATGTTTCAAGTTTCTTGATCCAAGGTCTAGAAAGCCCTCTAATTTCCATTTCTAGTTATACTTACGTGTGGACCCCACACCCACCCATTATAAAAAGTACCAACCCTCTTCTCCTCCCTCATTTTTCCCCTCTCCATCGACTGCAACCTCCCAGCTATAGTACCAGCAGCCTTCTTCTCCCTTTTCTTCCATTTCTCTTGCTCAAATGGAACCTCCAAGCCACCAATCCGACGAGGGAACTCCGACAACTTCTTCTCCTTCATCTCCTCTCTCGTTTGACTCCATTTTTGTGCGAATCTCAGCTGGACAGCCCCTATTTCAAGCTCTTTCTTGTTGATTGATGGCCCTAGAGGTAAGGACTCCTTCCCATCTTGTATTATTGAGCAATGGCATCCCCTTAGGTCCTATTTTTTAGCCTTGTTTGAACCCATTCCTTGTCTTTATTGATTTTTCTAAGATGGGTTTGTTTTTGGGGGTTTTCTTGGTTTTTCTTGTAGGGTGATCTTGATAGTGTTTTGAGCTTGGATTTGCTTAGCTTGGACCCAAGGAAAGTGGTTGAATGGATGAATTCAAGTGTTAACATGTTTTATGAGAAAAATATGGATTTTCATTACTTATTCTTAATGATTTAATACTTTTCTTTAATCATGCTTTTCACGATGACTTTTTATTGGTTTTGAAAGTGTAAAACCCCGACCCGAGAGACCTCGATTAGAGTTAATTAGTTGTGTTTTAGCTCTAAGCGTGTTTAGTGGTTTTTGGATTAGTTTGGGGATTAGAATAGCTTTTATAATAGCTTTGGGGAATTTGGAGAGCCTTTTTACTTGTGGGACCCTTTGGGGGTTCTTGTTACAGATTGTGTGAGATTGGGGGTTTACCAATGATTTCCAAAAATCATGTTTTAACCCCATTGGACTTATCTTGTTAATCCCTACAACTTTCATGTTGATATCGTTTTCATTCGAGGACCCTAAACCCGACTTTTCACAAATTGAGGGCAAAATGGTCTTTTTACCCAAAATCTGGACACCGATTTCAATGTCACCAAAATGTGCAAAATATATACTTTTTGGAAACTAGAAATTTCGCCGATCAACTTTGCCTTCTTCGTCGAATTCATTGGAAACCCCGAAAACCATGTTTTGAGCCCGAGAAGTCTTTGAAGTTGTGGGCCCCATTCCCACTTGCTATATAAGGAGAGCTTCTTCTTCATTTTTTTCCATTTCTGGCAAAAACCCTAGAGGAGAAGAAATCCCAGCCCTAGGGGCTTTCCCCTTGTTCATCTTGCTTGTTTCTCATTAATCACCACAAGAACTTAGCTAAATCAAGAGATGGACCTTGCAATCTTCTTCCTCACCTCAAGAGCTCTCTATTGGTACCATTTGTGAAGACATGCATCACCATTGGAGCCCCTATTGAGCTTCCTATACTTATTTAAACTACTTCTAGGTAAGTGAACCTTCCAATCTTCTAGATTCTTACTCTCCTAGCCCTAGGGAGACTTAATCTTGGCTATTGCAAGTTTTCTCTTCCTATTATTTGGTTTTGATGGTTTTAGGGTTGTATTTGGGGGTTTTGTGTAGATTTGGTATCTTAGCTTGGAGAGGTGTTTAGAGCTCAATTTCCTTAACTTTAGACCTAAGGCAAGTGGATGAATGGATTAATTTCATGTTTTCTTGCTATTAAAGATTTGAACTCTCATTCATTGCTTTCACCTATTTTGTTTTATGAGTATTGGTGATTTTGGAGATATGCATATTAATAGGTTAATTTCTACTAAATGTCTTCTTGAAAACATATGCTTTACTATCTTGTTAAAGAGACCATTTAGGGTCATTTATGGGTCTTCATTAATGGAGTTGCCTTGTTTTGAATGAGGTGGAAGTGATGGAGAAATGAATGATTTGTTGGAGTGGTTGTTAGAAGATTTGATGATGGATTGGTTGAGGTTTAAATGAAGTTTTAGAGACCCTCAAATGTGTGACTATTGGGTTCTCAAAGGAGGGTGAAAGGAGAGAAAGAAGAAGGGCCGAACTGTGTACAGAAATCAGTTCTGGACAGTTCGCTCGAGCGACCATGACACATCGCTCGAGCGAACCTGTCACAGAACCTCGTCCGCTCAGGCGAACCTCAAGTTCGCCCGAGCGAACCTGTCACAGAACCCTGATCGCTCGAGCGAATCTTGGTCCGCTCGAGCGAACCCCAAATAGAGAGCAGTTCGCCCGAGCGAACCTCCCAGTTCGCTCGAGCGAACTGTCTGTCTGTCATGGGTCAATAGTTAAGGACTTGAAACATTATTTTTAGGCCAGGGGAGGTATTGTTTGGAGCCCAATGCTATGTAAGGACTTGTAAGGCATAGTATGGAGTCCGAAGGAAGGAGAAACCTCATCATGGAGATTCCACGAGGCTTTCTAGATTGGCCAATGTGTATAAGGACCCGGAATGTCCCTAACTCTTAAAGAGTACCAAATTACATCATAACCGACATACGAGACCCTATTCACACTGATTCAATCCTAGGAACCTCAATGTCTAGCCCGAAAATATATGAGAAACTATTCGTACTTGATTTTTTTTACCAGACTCCTATTTGGGATTTTAAACCCATGTGATATGACAAGACTGTTTCCAGGGTACTAGAAGTGATGTGCTTAGCTTTTGCTAACCTGTATATGTCGACTTGATGTGAATATGTATTTGTGCCTATTGGCACCCCATTCTTTTACTACGCATATGATTTGAATTATCGTATTTGACCTATGAGTCGGCACCACTGAGCTTGGACGACCTCGTCGGTTTGATCCACCGACTTGGGATTCCTTCCCCTCCTGATAGTCAGCTGCAGTCTGGAATGTACAGAGTTGTTTTTTTTACCCGGTTCGCTACCGTGGTCCCGCAGAGTATATATATATGTATATTATAGTATTTATCGTTGTCCCTCCTCACCTTGTGTGACTCAGGTCAATGATCCTGTTAGGGTATGCGCTCTCTTCACTTCGGTGAGAGAGGATGTAGCTTTGTGTTGTTGCCACCTTGACAGTTCCTTATCCTTGGTACCTCTACTGTTTTATACCGTTCATGTGCTACTTAATAAATGATGCATCATCTTTTATGAAATTCGTTATTTATACATAGGTTTCCTAAACTCTTTCACCCACCTGCCAGACCGTCGTGTCTGACCCATTTATTTTGGTACTCAGGTCCCGAGCTCATTGCCATTGAGGAGGAGCCTAAGGAGGCGGTCGGTGAACCGCAGCGTGTGATTGAGTGGCAAGCCGACGATGTCGTGTAGACATTCGGCCTTGCTTTGAGGACGATACATTTGGGAACTTATGATAACTTTATTTTGGGTTTTATTTGATGTATGGTCTTTGTTGACCATTATTTTGGGGAAATTAACTAACTGATCTTTTGTATATACTTAACCTTACTTTTGGGAAATACGCTTATGATCATTGCTCATTCTGATATCTTGTCATGCCAATTATGAATCGGTATTGTTTATTGAATGGAATAGTACTAATATGATTTGTTACACGCTTCCGCAATCTTGAGAATGTGTTTGATATGGTTATATGTGAGATGATGTGTAAAGATAATCCTCACCGCGGAACCCTGTGGGAAATCACGTGCACGGATAAGTGTTCTTTTAATTCCGTGTGCGGTTTAGCCAAAGAGATGCACGTGGCGCGGCATCACCTCACCGTCCCGATCCCGGACTTGGCTTGTCCCCCAATTCCCGGTCTGGGGTCGCGACAGGACTGGTATCAGAGCGGGACATGTTTCAGGCACCTAAAAGAAACTATAAAGCTTAAGTACGTGGCGAGGATTCGTTAGATAGGATCGTGTGAGCAATGTGTGACCACCCTGTACTTGATTTATATGTGCTAACAATTTATTTTGCAGCGTTATGCCACCTCGCAAACGAGCAGCAAACAGTAATCACATTGCTAGTAACAGTGAGAATACAGGGCCTATCGCAGAGGAACCACAAGACAACAACATGCAGAACCAATTCCAACAGATGATGCAGGCTATGCTAGACCAACAACGTCAGGCAAATGAGAACCAGGCTAGACTCCAAGCACAAGCGCATGAGACACAGACCAGATTGCAAGAGCAGATGCTTAAGAAAGACGAGGATCATGCTAGGGAGATAGCTCAAATGCAAGCACAGTTGTTGGGGATATTAGAAAGGAGACCGGAACCAATCCCGGTTGCGCCACGTGGTCCGGTTAATAATAGAGGAAATGACCCTAATGTGTTGTATGAGCGGTTCAGGAAGAGAGGACCGAAGGAATTCTTGGGGACAGAGGATCCACTGGCAGCGGATGATTGGCTTGAGCACACCGAGAAGATATTTGAGATCTTTACATGTATGGGTATAGAACGAGTACAGCTTGCAGCCTTTATGTTCACGGGCTTAGCAGATATTTGGTGGAAGACCATCAAGGCAGAATACAGGACAATGGCTGATGCAGAAGCATGGGCTAACTTCAAGAGACAGTTCGGGGAAAAATATGTACCTACACATGTCAAGAGGCAAAAGGCAGCAGAATTTCAGCAACTTGTGCAAGGGAACATGACAGTCCTCGAATACCTCACCAAATTCGAGAGATTATCAAGGTATGCACCGGAGTTAGTGGACATGGAGGAGAAGAAGATAACCAAATTCCTTGAGGGACTTCACCCAATTATTGAGAGGGATGCTACCGGGGTTGTACCACCCGCCACCTTTGAAAACGCTGTCAAGAGAGCATACAAATTTGTGAATTTCCACAACAAAATCGTCAAGAACCAAGGAAAGGGTCAAGGCCAGCAACAGAACTATCAACAAAGAAACAATCAGAACAAGAGGCCAAGACAAGAGCAGAATGCACAGAACCAAGGAGCTTGTATCCATTGTGGAAAACATCATGGGAATGCCCAATGTCGTTCTATCACAGGGGCATGTTTTAGATGTGGTTCATTGGACCACCAGATGAGGGATTGCCCAAGGCCAGATAGACAGAATAGACAGCAGCAGGGAGTACAGCGTCAGGCACCACCTCAGAACGCGTTAGTAGTTCAGAATCAAGCAAGGCCACTACAGCAACAGGCACCACAACAGCAGTATAGGCCACAGCAGCAACAACAGGCCCGTCAGCAAGGGCAGAATCAGAATCATAATCAACGTCCTCAGAATCAGAACAGGAATGCATAGCAAGGCAGGCAACAGCAAGGGCAAAACAGGCCACAACAGAGAACACAACTTTATGCTGTCAATAGAGCGGATGCAGAGGCAGAAGGCAATGTAGTGGAAGGTACACTTCTCGTCTGTGGTTTTGAGGCTAGGGTTTTGTTTGACCCTGGCTCTACCCACTCGTTTCTATCTCCAAAATTTGCTAAGTTGATTGATATGCATGCTAGAGAGTTGAGTTTCATTTTGACTGTGACTACCCCTTTAGGTAAGGAAGTCGTTTGTAGAACTTTTTACCCTAGTTGTCCAGTCATGATAGGAGAAGTAGTATTACCGGCAGATCTCATTTTATTAGGGATGCAGGATTTTGATGTCATCCTAGGGATGGATTGGTTAGCAGGTTACCATGCTACTATGGATTGTTTCCATAAGACCCTAACTTTTAAGTTAGAGGAGACCCAAGCAGGGGTGTTGTTTCAGGGGGAGAGGAGTAGTTCTAGTATGGGGTTTACTTCAGCATTGAAGGTTGATAGACTTCTAAAAAGTGGTTGTGAGGGTTATTTGGCGTTTATCACGGAGGATAAACGGTCCCAAGGGGTGGAGGAGATCCCGATTGTTTGTGAATTTCCGGATGTTTTCCCGGAGGAGATACCAGGATTGCCACCCATTAGAGAGATAGACTTCACTATTGAGTTGTTACCGGGGACCGCTCCGATATCTATCGCACCTTACAGAATGGCTCCGGCATAATTGGGAGAATTGAAGATGCAATTGCAAGAACTTTTGGACAAAGGTTTTGTGAGACCTAGTGTGTCACCGTGGGGAGCACCAGTTTTGTTTGTGAAGAAGAAGGATGGTTCCATGAGAATGTGTATTAACTATAGAAGATTGAACCAAGTGACCATCAAAAACAAATATCCATTGCCAAGGATAGATGAATTGTTTGATCAGTTGCAAGGAGCTGCTTACTTTCGAAGATTGATTTGAGGTCTGGCTACCATCAGTTGAGAGTTAGAGATTCAGATGTACCAAAAACAGCCTTTCGAACAAGATATGGACACTATGAGTTTCTAGTGATGCCATTTGGTTTGACTAATGCACCGGCAGTTTTCATGGCATTGATGAACAAGATATTTGCAAAATATTTGGATCAGTTTACAGTGGTGTTTATTGATGACATTTTGGTTTATTCCAAGACCAAAGAAGAGCAAGAAGAACATTTGACGATAGCACTCCAGCTTTTGAGGGAGAACCAGTTGTTTGCAAAACTTAGTAAGTGTGAATTTTGGTTGGACCAAGTCACATCTTTGGGTCATATCATCTCGAATGAAGGATTATCAGTGGACCCGTCCAAGATTGAGGCAGTCATGAGTTGGGTTAGACCGAAGAATGCATCAGAGATCAGGAGTTTTCTTGGATTGGCAGGGTATCACCGGAGGTTTGTGCAAGGATTTTCGTCGATTGCGTCGCCTTTGACGAAGTTGACAAGGAAGAATGTACCATATGTATGGACAGACAAGTGTGAAGCTAGTTTCCAAGAGTTGAAGAAGAGATTGACTACAACTCCGGTCCTTACTTTGCCATCCGGGAGCGGTGGTTTTACCATTTTTACCGATGCTTCCAATGTTGGACTTGGATGCGTGTTAATGCAAGATGGGAAGGTAGTTGCTTACGGATCCCGGCAGTTGAAAGATCATGAGAAGAACTATGCAACACATGATCTAGAGTTGGCAGCAGTTGTTTTAGCTTTGAAGATGTGGAGACACTACCTCTATGGAGAGAAGTCTGAGGTTCACTCCGACCACCGTAGTCTACAGTACTTGTTTTCTCAGAAGGAGTTAAACATGAGGCAGAGGAGATGGATGGAATATATCAAGGACTATGATTTTCCTATCAAGTATCACCCGGGGAAAACAAATGTAGTTGCAGATGCCTTGAGTAGGAAGTCAGTTAGTATGGCAAGTCTTCGAGGGACTTATGTTGTTCAATAGTTAGAAGAGTTGGGAGTAGATTTTCAGCAACTAAGAGAGGGTGTCATGTTGGCAAACATGTCAATGTCAGAGCCTTCTTTCATTCAGAAGATCAAAGAGAATCAGCTACAAGACCTAGAGTTGGCTAAGATTTTTGAGCATATAGCAGATCATCCGGATTTTCGTGTTGTAGATGGAGTTTTGTACTATCGAGACCGTCTATGTGTGCCTAATTTGGAGGACTTGAGAAGTGATATCATGATCGAGGCTCACAATACCAGATATTCCATACACCCGGGCAGTACGAAGATGTACCAGAACTTGAAGGGTAGATTTTGGTGGAATAATAAGAAGAGAGAGATAGCAGCTTTCGTTTCTCGTTGTATGACATGTCAGTTGATCAAGGCAGAACATCAGAAACCTCCAGGGTTACTACGGCCATTAGAGATTCCGGAATGGAAATGGGAGCACATTACCATGGATTTCATATCGGGTTTACCAAAGACTAGTAAGGGCAATGATGCTATTTGGGTCATAGTGGACCGTCTCACCAAGTCAGCTCATTTCCTACCAATGAAGACTGGGAAGAAGATGCATATGTTACCTTTGGCACAGTTGTTTGTCACAGAGATTGTCAGTCGTCATGGACAGCCAGTTTCCATCACATCCGATAGAGACAGCAGATTTGTCTCAAGATTTTGGAAGACACTGCATGAGTCTATGGGTACGAAGTTACAGTTCAGCACAGCCTATCACCCACAGACCGATGGTCAGTCGGAGAGGACAATTCAGACACTTGAGGATATGCTCCAAGCTTGTGTATTAGATTTCAAGACTCAGTGGGATGAAGCCTTACCGTTGTGTGAGTTCGCTTACAATAATAGTTTCCACTCGAGTATCGGTATGGCACCTTTTGAGGCCTTGTATGGCAGAAGGTGTAGGACACCTGTTTGTTGGGAAGAAGTTGGCACTCGTAGTTTCCATGGACCGACCATTGTTAGTGAGACAAGTGACAAGGTCAAGCTGATCCAAGAACATCTGAAAGTGGCTCAGAGCAGACAGAAGAGTTATGCAGATTCTCATAGAAGGGATTTACAGTTCAAAGAAGGAGATAAGGTTTTCTTGAAAGTGTCACCTACTCGTGGAACCTTGAGGTTTGGACAGAAGGGCAAGTTGTCTAGGAGATACATTGGACCGTATGATATTGTGAGTAGGATTGGTGATGTGGCTTACAGATTAGCCTTACCACCTGAGCTTTCCGGCGTACACAATGTTTTCCATGTGTCTATGTTGAAAAAGTACGTTCCCGACAGACTACACATACTCCGTTATGAGCCGTTGGAGATCCGAGAAGATGCTACATATATTGAGAAGCCTAAACAGATTATTGACACCAAGGAACAAGAGTTGAGAACTCGGACTATTCAGTGGGTCAAAGTGCTTTGGGAGAATCATGGGCCGGAAGAAGCGACTTGGGAATTACGGGATCAAGTTCAGAAGAAGTACCCACATCTCCTACCGGAGGTGAATTTTAATTTCCATTTGGAGGACCAAATGTCCTAAGGGGTGGAGGATGTAAAACCCCGACCCGAGAGACCTCGATTAGAGTTAATTAGTTGTGTTTTAGCTCTAAGCGTGTTTAGTGGTTTTTGGATTAGTTTGGAGATTACAATAGCTTTTATAATAGCTTTGGGGAATTTGGAGAGCCTTTTTACTTGTGGACCCTTTGGGGGTTCTTGTTACGGATTGTGTGAGATTGGGGGTTTACCAATGATTTTCAAAAATCGTGTTTTAACCCCATTGGACTTATCTTGTTAATCCCTACAACTTTCATGTTGATATCGTTTTCATTCGAGGACCCTAAACCCGACTTTTCACAAATTGAGGGCAAAATGGTCTTTTTACCCAAAATCTGGACACCAATTTCAATGTCACCAAAATGTGCAAAATATATACTTTATAGAAACTAGAAATTTCGCCGATCAACTTTGCCTTCTTCGTCGAATTCATTGGAAACCCCGAAAACCATGTTTTGAGCCCGAGAAGTCTTTGAAGTTGTGGGCCCCATTCCCACTTGCTATATAAGGAGAGCTTCTTCTTCATTTTTTTTCCATATCTGGCAAAAACCCTAGAGGAGAAGAAATCCCAGCCCTAGGGGCTTTCCCCTTGTTCATCTTGCTTGTTTCTCATTAATCACCACAAGAACTTAGCTAAATCAAGAGATGGACTTGCAATCTTCTTCCTCACCTCAAGAGCTCTCTTATTGGTACCATTTGTGAAGACATGCATCACCATTGGAGCCCCTATTGAGCTTCCTATACTTATTTAAACTACTTCTAGGTAAGTGAACCTTCCAATCTTCTAGATTCTTACTCTCCTAGCCCTAGGGAGACTTAATCTTGGCTATTGCAAGTTTTCTCTTCCTATTATTTGGTTTTGATGGTTTTAGGGTTGTATTTGGGGGTTTTTGTGTAGATTTGGTATCTTAGCTTGGAGAGGTGTTTAGAGCTCAATTTCCTTAACTTTAGACCTAAGGCAAGTGGATGAATGGATTAATTTCATGTTTTCTTGCTATTAAAGATTTGAACTCTCATTCATTGCTTTCACCTATTTTGTTTTATGAGTATTGGTGATTTTGAAGATATGCATATTAATAGGTTAATTTCTACTAAATGTCTTCTTGAAAACATATGCTTTACTATCTTGTTAAAGAGACCATTTAGGGTCATTTATGGGTCTTCATTAATGGAGTTGCCTTGTTTTAAATGAGGTGGAAGTGATGGAGAAATGAATGATTTGTTGGAGTGGTTGTTAGAAGATTTGATGATGGATTGGTTGAGGTTTAAATGAAGTTTTAGAGACCCTCAAATGTGTGACTATTGGGTGCGCAAAGGAGGGTGAAAGGAGAGAAAGAAGAAGGGCCGAACTGTGTACAGAAATCAGTTCTGGACAGTTCGCTCGAGCGACCATGACACATCGCTCGAGCGAACCTGTCACAGAACCTCGTCCGCTCAGGCGAACCTCAAGTTCGCCCGAGCGAACCTGTCACAGAACCCTGATCGCTCGAGCGAATCTTGGTCCGCTCGAGCGAACCCCAAACAGAGAGCAGTTCGCCCGAGCGAACCTCCCAGTTCGCTCGAGCGAACTGTCTGTCTGTCATGGGTCAATAGTTAAGGACTTGAAACATTATTTTTAGGCTAGGGGAGGTATTGTTTGGAGCCCCAATGCTATGTAAGGACTTGTAAGGCATAGTATGGAGTCCGAAGGAAGGAGAAACCTCATCATGGAGATTCCACGAGGCTTTCTAGATTGGCCAATGTGTATAAGGACCCGGAATGTCCCTAACTCTTAAAGAGTACCAAATTACATCATAACCGACATACGAGACCCTATTCACACTGATTCAATCCTAGGAACCTCAATGTCTAGCCCGAAAATATATGAGAAACTATTCGTACTTGATTTTTTTTACCAGACTCCTATTTGGGATTTTAAACCCATGTGATATGACAAGACTGTTTCCAGGGTACTAGAAGTGGTGTGCTTAGCTTTTGCTAACCTGTATATGTCGACTTGATGTGAATATGTATTTGTGCCTATTGGCACCCCATTCTTTTACTACGCATATGATTTAATTATCGTATTTGACCTATGAGTCGGCACCACTGAGCTTGGACGACCTCGTCGGTTTGATCCACCGACTTGGGATTCCTTCCCCTCCTGATAGTCAGCTGCAGTCTGGAATGTACAGAGTTGTTTTTTTACCCGGTTCGCTACCGTGGTCCCGCAGAGTATATATATATGTATATTATTAGTATTTTATCGTTGTCCCTCCTCACCGTGTGTGACTGAGGTCAATGATCCTGTTAGGGTATGCGCTCTCTTCACTTCGGTGAGAGAGGATGTATCTTTGTTTGGTTGCCACCTTGACAGTTCCTTATCCTTGGTACCTCTACTGTTTTATACCGTTCATGTGCTTCTTAATAAATGATGCATCATCTTTTATGAAATTCGTTATTTATACATAGGTTTCCTAAACTCTGCATAGTATCGTAGTTTATTATGTTTATACTTTCACCCACCTGCCCGAAACCGTCGTGTCTGACCCCATATATTTTGGTACTCAGGTCCCGCGCTCATTCCATTGAGGAGGAGCCTGAGGAGGCGTCTGTGACCCGCAGCGTGTTTTGCGTGGCACGCCGCGATGTCCGTTTCGACCTTCGGCCTGCTTGAGTGAAGATACATTTGGGACTTATGATAACTTATTTGGGTTTTATTTGAGTATGGTCTTTGTTGACCATTATTGTGGGGAAAATTACCTAACTGATCTTTTGTATATACTTAACCTTACTTTTGGGAAACACTTATGATCATTGCTCATTCTGATATCTTGTCATGCCAATTATGAATTGGTATTGTTTATGGAATGGAATAGTACTAATATGATTTGCTACACGCTTCCGCAATCTTGAGAATGTGTTTGATATGGTTATATGTGAGATGATGTGTAAAGATAATCCTCACCGCGGAACCCTGTGGGAAATCACGTGCACGGATAAGTGTTCTTTTAATTCCATGTGCGGTTTAGCCAAAGAGATGCACGTGGCGCAGCTTCACCTCACCGTCCCGATCCCGGACTTGGCTTGTCCCCCAATTCCCGGTCCGGGGTCGCGACAGAAAGGATGATTTCTGAATGCTAACATGTTTATGGAAAATCTTGATTTACATTAATTATTTTTGGTGATCTCATATGTGTTCTCATCTACATTTTTGATATGGTTTCCATTGCTTTTAAAATGCATATTGATGAGTCTTGTTACATTGTTTAATATCTTGGAAATGTTCGCATATGATTTTGTTAAAGCTTGTTTATGGTACATATGGATTTTCATGAATGATGGGTCAGCACTTGATTGAATGTGTTGAAATGGATGGTTGTATGAATGGGATTTTGATGGAAGGATGGATGAGGTTGAATAGGGAATCTGAAGTGTTGGGAATGGAGGTTTTGAATGATGAAATGGAGGAGCATTTGGCTCACTTTATTACTGGGATCTGACCCTAAAAAATGAGGAGTGTTTGGAGAAAGAAGGGACTGAAAATAGCTTCAGAAATCTGCTCCCGCAGTAATGTCGGTCAGCTGTCGGTCAGCCTGTCGGCTCACCGGCAGCCAACCGACAGGTGACCGACAACAGTTCGGGTCCCAATTTCAGAGAGCTGCATTTTTCTACAAATTCTGATGCTGAAGTGTCGGTCAGCCGACAGTGAACCGACAAACCCTCGGTTCCAATTCCTTAGAACTGTTTTCTCCCCATTTCTGGACTCGGCTAGCCGTCAGTCAGCTTGTCGGTCGACCGACATGACCCTGTCGGTTAACCGACATGACAACCGAGGGTCGACCAAAATGTCAATCCTGATGGATTTCTTTTGGAGAACTTGTGGAACTATATGGGAGCAGAATGTGGAACTACATTGAAGAAGAAACCCATCATCCTAATTTTGTTAAAGGTCTTCTAGACTTGTCAATGTGTTAAGGTCCCGGATTGTCTCTAATTCTTATGGAGTACCAAATAAATGTTCAATCGACAAACGAGACCCTATTTACATTGATTCAAATCTTGAACCTTCAACACTTAGCCAGGAGAATGTTGGAGATCCATTCATGTTTATCTTGACCCGAATTGTATTTGTACTTTTCAGACATCATATCTTATGATTTGGACTTGCTCCGAAAGTATTGAAAAATGTGTTTTGCTTTTGCTAACCCGTATATGCTCTACCCGATATGAATGTGCATTTGTGCCTATGGGCACCCCGTTCCGTTATTATGGATTTGTTTTGATTTCCTGCATTTGACCTACGAGTCGGCACCACTAAGCTTGGACAACCTTGTTGGTTTGATCCACTGACTTGGAGATCCCCCCCCTCCTGTTTAGTCAGCTGCAGTCTGGAATCCGCAGAGTTTTTACCTGGTTCGCTACCGTGGTCCCGCAGAGTATATATATGTATATTATAGTATTTTATCATTGTCCCTCCTCACCTTGTGTGACCGAGGTCAATGATCCTGTAGGGTATGTGCTCTCATTACTTTAGTGAGAGAGGATTTGGCTTTGTATGGTTACTATCTTGACAGTTCCCGATCCTTGATACCCTTACTGTTTTAAATATACATACTTCATACATATTTTAAATGAATCCCCGATTTGTTAAATGTTCATGTTTTGTACATGTTTTAAATGAATTCCCGTTTTGTCAAATATCCATGTTCTACACGTTTTAAATGAATACATGTTTTGCTAGATATTCATGTTTTATACATGCTTTAAAGGAATACATGTCTTGTCAAATATTCATGTTTTATACCCGTTTTATATGAACACAGGAGTTTGTCAGATGTCCACGAATTTCTATACATTTTAATTATGTATAGTTTTTGATCAAATAGCGTGATTTATCATATGTTTTTATTCTTCAATATATTGTTTATATCCTTTCACCCACCTGCCAGGACCGTCGTGTCTGACCCACTACTTTGGTACTCAGGTTCAGATTTCTTGCCCGAGATGAGTGCACGTTTTGGCTATGGAGCCACGAGCTTGGATGTTGTTTTGTCGGCTATGTCGTGTAGACATTGAGCTTGACGTCGGAGCTATGTCACATATGGGGTAGTGATTATTAGCTTGTTTTGTATGGCTTTTATTAGCCCTTTTTCTCGGAATTATAATTAAAATACCTTGTTATTTGTAACTTGAACATATGTGGGAATATAATATCCAGATACTGTCAGCTCTGTATTTTGTGATAATGGTTTTGTTGCAGCCTGATATGTTCATTGAAAAGATAGTTATATGCTTGGGTTGAGCATGATGCGGAATCCAATGGCCACGGACTTCAGGTCGCAACGCCACGAAAGCTTTCGCAAAAATATTCAGGATGTGTTGGAACGTGTTATCCTCACACACGCTGATCTTGGGAGAAAAATAAACTCCGGGCCGACCTCGACTCCCCGGACTATCGTCTTTGGGACGCTGGGACCATTCCCACTTCCCGAAGAGCAAACTGCTCCTTCCAAGAAGTAGAAGCTCACCTCTCAACGTGTCACTACATTGACACTAGAGGCGAGCATCAAAAGGCCCAAAGCCCAAGACACCCCCATGAAGCCTCGACCTGCAAACGACCAGGTCTTTCTCAAGACTTGGTCCCCAAGACCTTCACCGAAACAAAGAAGATCTCAAACATTCACCAAGCCAGCATACCTGGCCCCACTCAAGGAGAACCAGTTCTACCCTCTTGCCTGCATGAAAGAGGAGAGACCCATCTCCAACCTGACTCCCAAGTCAACCCAGCATGAGCCGGCTTGTTCTTACAAGCCCAAAATCAAGTCATGCATCTCAAGGCCTCTGCAAGCACCTGCTAAGGCCTACAATCCTTCGGTTCGACCCTTCATATCTACAGGGGCCGAACTCAAAAAATTCAAAGGTTCGCTGCAACAGGTAAAGGACCGGGTTCGCATCCTGTCCTTGCCCAGCTACAAAGAAGACAAGCTCGGCTGCTGCGCCCAAGGGAGCACATCCTTCATTGTCAAAGCCCGGCCAGAGCTGACCAAAGCTCAAATTACTTGTCGTATACGCCGCCGCGCGTCGTATCGATAAAAGACACTAGAGAAGCAAAAGACCCAGCCTCCTACACTTCAAGTCTCTCCCAAATGGGTCGAAAAAGAAAGACCCAACCAAATTGCTGCTGTCTATATGGTTGGAAAAAACAGAAGACGCCAAAAGTCAGCAACAAAAATCCATGTCCGACGTCCGGTGACCCGCAGCGTCTCCAGGACAAGAAGACATTCAGAAGAATCCCCTGCTCCTTCAAGCAAAGGACAGCATAGTGATCCTTCCTCAAGCTCTTCATCAAAAAGAATGAGCCCCGGCTCAGTCACCAGGACAGTTTTTTCGTTCGAATCTCAAGGGATGAACGTCCTGGCTACAAATTCTGAGCCACCACCCCGCAATCCACCTCAAGATGATGCGATCACACGCATCCAGCAGTTGGAACAAGGCCAGCAGAGGATTGAAACTCTGATGGAAAACCTTCTCCTCGCCTTCCAAAATCAGGCGAACAATGAACCTCCTCCGAATCGTCAAGATGATGAGGTAAACGGAGAAGAAAATGAGTCACGCGCCCTTACCAAAAAGGACGTAGACAGTATCCTTGCAAAAGTAAAAGAAGAGGATATACTCAAGGAGCATGGGATCAAACCTCCATACCCCTTATGGATGGACTCGGTCCCATTCCCTACAAAATTCAAGCATCCTACTCTCCAAACATATACGGGGAAAGGATCAGCCTGACAGCATGTTATCCACTTCAAGATCCTGACGGGAGTTATCGTGGATCAAGATACACTCAAGATCCGCCTCTTTGCAAGTACCCTAAAAAGGACGACCTTCAATTGGTACTCCACTCTACCGGAGGACTCCATCCAAAATTGGGCCATGCTAGAGACACGCTTCCTGGCTCACTTCAAAGGTGAGGATCATCCTGCTACTATGGCTCAGCTGTGCAACCTTAAACAGAGGGAGAATGAGTCAACATATGACTTCATTCACAATTAGAAAGCAATGGCGTACAAATGCTCTGATGTACTGCCACAAACGTCGCTAGTCGGCATTTGCCAAAACAACATGAGAGCTAGATCGAATCCGCTCCATGATCATCGGCAACAAATCAAAGAACCTGGGAGAACTCCTCGAAGCTTCCATGGAAGCTGAAACGGTGATTAAAGACCTCAATAGACAGAAATCATCAAGAAAAGAGCCAACGCCATTGCAACCTTAAAAAACAAAGAAAAACGAGGTCCTCAATGTGCAGACCAAGTCAGCTCCTCAGCCACCAAAGAAAGCTGAAAACAAAGCTGCTGGTAAGAGACCTGAACTCTCCGATGCCTTCAAAGAGCAAGTAAAAAAAAATACCCGTTCGATGAAGATGTTGATGAAATCTTCAAGGCCCTCGTGGTGAACGACAAGCTCACTTTGCCTGAACCCAAAAGACCGGGTGATGTTGGCAAAACCAACGATCCTCGGTACTGTCTATACTGCCCCAGAAGGCCCGTTTTTCATCGTTTTTCGCGATTCGAAGCTTCCGACTTCTAGGATTATCCAAAATTTATTCTTTTGAGACACCAAATCCTTCAACATCCATCAAAATCACGGGTCAATCATCAAGAGTATGAACATCAACATTGATCGCCAACCGGTCAACCAAAAAAAGTGTGCTTTCTGCCTGACCGATCGAGAAATCGACAAGATAGATGGCACCGACCCGCCGTTGGCAACCAATATCTGAAGTTACATGGTCATCCGATGTCAATCTACATGAAGATCCATCGATGATCATCGCCAGAAGAATCCCAAAAGACGCGGCACGGCCCGCGACTCTTCAACTGCTCGGCGACCACTTAATGCGATTAATTGACCAGCTTTATTGCAGTCATTAATTCATTTCTTTGGACGGCCCAATCAGAAGAAAGAAAATGGGAGTTACAAGTCAATTGATTCATGACAGTTAACCCATGAAGCTCCTCCCATCATGGCGATTAAAGGCTATTAAATGCCCTCAATCTCCACCGGCCAATCAGAAGCTAAGAAAAAGGAGTTACAAAATAAAGGAATTAAACCCTGTAACTCCTCCCATTATGCGGCTTAATGACAATAAAAGCCCATAAACCCTCCTAAATGGCTACCAAGAGCCTATAAATAGGAGAGCATCCCAAGCATTCCAGAGACATCAGAAAATCCGAAAATCCAGACAGACAAAGGCATCAGAAATCTAAGAGAAAGAAAGAGAGAAAACTCTGCGAAGTTTTGCACCGACCACCGCTACAAGGTGATAAAAGTCCCTTGGGGGGTACCCCCCCAAGGTCTTTGCCTTCTCCTTCTGCCTCCAATGGCTTAGACATGGCTTTTCAGCCCGTCTACTTAGTTTTTTATTGGACATAGGACCTCCTTTTGGTCATTGTCCTCTAAAAACCTGAGGTTATAGCCAAGCCAAGCGAATCAAGAGCATCATCTGTTCTCATCTGCATGGATGATGGCGAAGTCCATACATGGCTTGCGACCGTCAATCTGAATGAGTCCCCCACAATCTCTTGAGAAGTTAGATCCTCCTTTTCTTGCTTTTCATTGTAGTTTGTATTTTTCCAAAAGAGACAAAAATCACAACTCTTGTCTTTCATTATTGATAAGAATTGTAAAATCGGCTATAAACGCCAAAATCGGCTATAAACGCCAAAAATCGGCTATAAATGCCAAAAAATCACCTTTCGTGGCAAATCAAGAAAAATGTATCTATTCTTAAATATATGTGCAATGGAAAACTTGAAAGAAGTTGATTTCCTTTTTACTTGCGAAGGTCGATCTCCGGATCACCACTTGCAATTCCAAGTAAAATAGAAAATCTGGCACACCCACACACAAAAAATGATGTTACCCGCTTTCTGCACCCTGGGCGCGAAAGGGTCGTACCCAATGGACTCCCACGCCCGCCGACCTCGGTAGCAACGAGCATGAACGCGCGGTCCATCAGGGTCGTGACAGGAGAGAAGATGGCTGAGAAGTGAGGAAGAACACTCTTGTTCATGTTCAGCTGTTGCAGGAAAATGGAGATGATGTAAGATCCCGACCCCCAGTTCTTTTGTTTAGTATTATTTTAATTGTGGCTTAGCTTTTAAAGCAAGATTTGAGTTGGTTTGACTTTGTTTTGAGTTTGACTAGACTTTTCATAGCCTTGGAGATTTGAGGACCGTTGACCTTGCTTTGACCCGGTCCATATGATATGTATTTTTATGAGAAATTACTTTTGATTTCTAAAAAATTCTGATTTTGGTGTATTTTGACTCATTTTATGAAGTTTAACAACTTTCATGTTTTGACCATTTTGATTCGATGATCAGAAAACACGTTTTTCGGGAAAAAGGGCAAAATTGACCTTTCACACTAAATCTGTATTTGAATTTCGAAAATTTCAGAAATTGGGGAAAGTATACTTTTTGGAAAGTAGAAATTTCGCTGATAATTTTTGTCTTCTTCGTCGATTTCATTCGGGACCCGCAAATGTAAGTTTCAGCCTTTGTAAGATTGGGGCCCATGGGGCCCAGCCCACTTATCCTTTATAAAACCATTGGGTTCCTCTTCTCCTTCCCCATTTTTCCTTTTCCTGCAACAAGGGAGGAGATAGGGTTTTCTCCCAGCCCCCTTTCTCTCTCCTCATGTATCTCTTCTTCTTGGATGCTAAATGGAGATTTGACCTTCTTCCCATCTTCTTCTCCTCTCTCTTGGCTTTCCAAAGATGCATTTTTCAAGGATTTTGAGCTAGGGCAAGGCTCTCATCCGAGCTTCTCTTCTTCGTTTGGGCTTTTCAAGGTTAGCAATGGCTTTCCAAACTTTAGATATTTGTTTTCCTCTTCGTTTAGAGTGTTTTCATCACTCATGCAAGAGCTTTCCTTGGAGATTTGAGAAAGATGGATTTTTAGGGTTTTCTTTGGAAATTTTGGGGTTTTTGTAGCTTGGGAGCTTGAGACCCTAGAGCTTGGTTTGAGGAGTATTATTTCTCTCAATTAGACTTGAGGCAAGTGGAATTTTCAATTAATATGATGGTTTCATTTCTCTTGTTTGGTTTCTTGGCATTTCATGGTTAAGTTCTCATCTCCTCATGGTTTATTGATTTACTTTGAATAAATGAAGCAACGTATTGTTGATTTCCACTTATGCTATTGTCTTATAATGTATTGGAAGCTTGGTTTCACTTTAATCCTTTTGCAAATTTGCTTTCTTTGTATTAAAAGTTGGTGTTCAAGGAAAGGGAGAAAAAAGGCTTTGATTTAAGGGTGTTTGTTTGGTTAATTGGATTGCTAATGAATGGTGATTTGATGAGTTTGGGAGGTCATGGAAGGGTCCAAGTTATGGTGAAAATAAGTATGGAAGAAAGAGGGGGAAAAGAAATCAGAAAAATGCACAAAAGAGTGCATTTCTGCACTCGGCCCGGACTGGGACAAAGCCCAGTCCGCTCGAGCGACCCAGTGGGCCGCTCGAGCGGACCAGGTTCTGCCTGGGCTTGGCTCGAGCGGACCCTGGGTCGCTCGAGCGAGCCCAGGTCTGTCTGGGCCCATTCTTTGGGCTGTTTTCGTGGACTGCTTGGGGTTCTTTTTTAGGCCCATTTCAGCCCCTTTTCAGCCCGTTTCTCCTCCTCGATTGTGGTCCCTTAATCCCCTTTTTATGCTTGAAGGCCCATGAAAGTTTGGGGTTAATTTTGATAGAAAGCCCATGAAAGTTTGGGATTAATTGTGATACTTGGAATTTGTGAAATGGGAATGGGATTAATGAGAGAATGGGCGTGTGTGAAGTTACTCGGGAACCTTTCGAGTCTCAATACGCACTTTATCATTTAAATGTTGTAGATTTTCATTGGCATCAAACATACTCTTTATTAATAAATGTTTAAAGGTAAAATGTGTATTGAGATGGTTCATTGGTAAGTCATTAAGTCATTCTCCACTATCCATTCCATTTCAAGTTAGAGAAGGTATTTGTATTTGTATTCCTCGGTGAACTAATTTAAATAGCATCGGTGAGTTGTTATAAAATCATGTGGTTTTCCATATTCTAAAGGATTGATCGTGTGATTTTATACAAATCACTTTGATGTGTATTTGGGCGGTTTACCATGGAATTCGTATGTTTTCTCCGAATCGATTTGAAAGGAGATTGGAGTGGTTCGCCACATTAGGGATTTCTTCGATGAGACTATTATTTTGATAAGACTAGTATTTTGAAAATGAAACCTCGAGGCAAGACGGGGCCAGAGCTTTGTACTGCGAGCCCATGAGCCAAAGAGACTATGATTTCAAAAATAAAACTTCGAGGCAAGATGGGGCCAGAGCTTTGTAGTGCGAGCCCATGAGCCAAAGAGACTATGATTTCAAAAATAAAACTTCGAGGCAAGATGGGGCCAGAGCTTTGTAGTGTGAGCCCATGAGCCAAAGGTATTACTATGGTTTGATTTGGATCGGTTCGAGTTTTCAAAACTAAAGGCACCACTACGCTTAGGTCACCTTGTCGGGCTGATCACCCGGCTTGGGATCTTTAATTTGTCCACCAGCTGCAGCTTGGATTCTGTCTGTACCGACCGTGGCAACAGTTTCTATCTGCCGGTCCCACGTGTAGTGGCTACGGTTCTGATTTTGATCTGCCGGTCCCATTTGTATGGCTATGGTTCTGATTCTATTTCCGGTCCCACGTGTAGTGGCTACGGTTCTGTCTGCTCTTGTAACTTCGGTAATAGGAGAATATAGCTATGTGTGGTTGCCAATGTTTTATCTATTTATTATTTTGTTTTATGATTCCTGTTTGTTTATACTCATTATATTCTTTGGATTTTGTTAATGTTAGGAAACTGATCTTTTATCGTATTGCCTCTATTTTCAGGATTTTAAATGTATTTCCAATTATTAAATGTTTTATGCAGGCTACTATCTTTTCAAGATATTTATGCTCAGGATCTGTCCATTTATTTTCTTTGATATTTATGTTCAGTCTTTCGATCATTTTATCATGCTTTAATGCTATTATTGTTTACTCTTTAATCGGTTTCACAATGATTCCATAAGGTTTTATGAATGTCCTTTTCCTGCAACAAGGGAGGAGATAGGGTTTTCTCCTAGCCCCCTTTCTCTCTCCTCATGTATCTCTTCTTTTTGGATGCTAAATGGAGATTTGATCTTCCCATCTTCTTCTCCTCTCTCTTGGCTTTCCAAAGATGCCTTTTTCAAGGATTTTGAGATAGGGCAAGGCTCTCATCCAAACTTCTCTTCTTCGTTTGGGCTTTTCAAGGTTAGCAATGGCTTTCCAAACTTTAGATCTTTGTTTTCCTCTTCACTTAGAGTGTTTTCATCACTCATGCAAGAGCTTTCCTTGGAGATTTGAGAAAGATGGATTTTTAGGGTTTTCTTTGGAAATTTTGGGGTTTTTGTAGATGGAAGACCTTGAGACCCTAGAGCTTTGTTTGAGGAGTATTATTTCTCTCTTTTAGACTTGAGGCAAGTAGATTTCACAATTAATATGATGATTCCTCTTATTTGTTTTCATTTCATGGCTTTTTCTTATTATGTTCTAATCCTTTATGATTTATGGATTTACTTTGAATGAATGAAGCAATGTTATTGTCTTACAAGTTATTGGAAGTTTGCTTTTACTTTGGTCATTTAGAAAATTTGCTTTCTTTGTGTTAAAGGTTGGTGTTCAAAGAAAGGGAGAAAACTTTGATTTAAAAAGTGTTGTGTTTGGCTAATTAGAATGATTTATGAATGGTGATTTGATGAGTTGAAGAGGTCAAGAAAGGGCCCAATTGATGTTGGAAATTGTATGAAAGATTGGGAATGAAAAAGATCTCAAAAGATGGAAAAAAATGGGAGAAGTTGCCCAACGAGCCGGACTGGACAGAGCCCAGTCCGCTCGAGCGACCCAGTGGGCCGCTCGAGCGGACCAGGTTCTGCCTGGCTCGCTCGAGCGACCCACTGGATAGCTCGAGCGACCCAGGCTCTGTCTGGGCTTCGCTCGAGCGGGCCTGGGGTCGCTCGAGCGAGCCCAGCCCAGCCTTGGGGCCTGGTTCGGGTTGGATTTTGGGGCCCGTTTAAAATTAGTTTTTGGGCCTGTCTCAAGGTCAGTTTATGGGTTCATTTCAACGTTTGTATGGGCCAGTTTGAGAGACTGTTTGGGCCAGATTTTAAGGCTGTTTTGGGTTTGGTTCAAGGCCCGATTTGGGCCTGATTCAAAGAGGTTTTAATAATTTCTTTTGGGGTTCCTTTAGACCTATTTCTTGAGCCAATTAAGGACTGTTTTGGGCTTGGGTTAAGGCCAGCTGTGGGCCTGATTTTGAGAGAATTGGGATTACTTGTGATGCTTGGAAAATTGTGAAAAGGGAATGGGAATAATGGGAGAATGAGCATATGTGAAATTACCCGGGAACCTTTCGAGTCTCAATGCGCACTTTATCATTTAGATGTTGTGGATTTTCATTGCCATCAAACATACTCTTTATTAATCAATGTTTAAAGGTTAAATGTGTATTGAGATGGTTCCTTGGTAAGTCATTAAGTCATTCTCCACTATCCATTCCATTTCAAGTCAGAGAAGGTATTTGTATTTGTATTCCTCGGTGAACTAATTTAAATAGCATCGGTGAGTTGTTATAAAATCATGTGGTTTTCCATATTCTAAAGGATTGATCGTGTGATTTTATACAAATCACTTTGATGTGTATTTGGGCGGTTTACCATGGAATTCGTATGTTTTCTCCGAATCGATTTGAAAGGAGATTGGAGTGGTTCGCCACATTAGGGATTTCTTCGATGAGACTATTATTTTGATAAGACTAGTATTTTGAAAATGAAACCTCGAGGCAAGACGGGGCCAGGGCTTTGTAGTGCGAGCCCATGAGCCAAAGAGACTATGATTTCAAAAATAAAACTTCGAGGCAAGATGGTGCCAGAGCTTTGTAGTGCAAGCCCATGAGCCAAAGGTATTACTATGGTTTGATTTGTATCGGTTCGAGTTTTCAAAACTAAAGGCACCACTAGGCTTAGGTCACCTTGTCGGGCTGATCACCCGGCTTGGGATCTTTAATTTGTCCGCCAGCTGCATCTTAGATTCTGTCTGTACCGACCATGGCAACGGTTCCTATCTGCCGGTCCCACGTGTAGTGGCTACGGTTCTGATTTTGATATGCCGGTCCCATTTGTATGGCTACGGTTCTGATTCTATTTCCAGTCCCACGTGTAGTGGCTACGGTTCTGTCTGCTCTTGTTACTTCGGTAATAAGAGAATATAGCTATGTGTGGTTGCCAATGTTTTATATATTATTATTTTGTTTTATGATTCTTGTTTGTTTATACTCATTATATTCTTTGAATTTTGTTAATGTTATGAAACTGATCTTTTATCGTATTGCCTCTATTATTCGGGATTTTAAATGTATTTCCAATTATTAAATGTTTTATGCAGGCTATTATCTTTTCAAGACATTTATGCTCAGGATCTGTCCATTTATTCGCTTTGATATTTATGTTCAGTCTTTCGATCATTTTATCATGCTTTAATGCTATTATTGTTTAGACTCTTTAATCGGTTTTACAATGATTCCATAAGGTTTTATGAATGTCCTTTTGTTTCATATTACTTGTTTATTTTCTTGCCAGACCGTCGTGTCTGACCCTATTTGTTTGGTGCCAGTTTCCTCTCTTTCTGTTTTTAGGTGTTTGATCGGAGGAGGCGGTGGAACCGCCGGTCTGATGCGAGAGGCTGCCCATTGATATCATCTAGATGTCAAGTTTGGCACCGGAGTTCGTATCTAAACATTTGGGGGTAGTATTTCTGTTTAGTCGGATATTTTTGTATGGCTTTGTTAGCCTTTTTCATTGGGTTTGTAATTAAGACACTTGTTAATTGTAATTAGAATATGTGGGAAATAAATAGTCCTGTTACTACCAGCTCAGTATTCTTTGGATTATGGTTTGTGCCAGTCTGCTTATGTGATGGCTTTATGATATTGGTTGTGTGCGACACGGAAACCGATGGCCACGGATTCCGAGTCGTAACACCATGTTTAGCTTCCGCGAAAATATACTCTGATCGTGATGGAATTTTATTATCCTCATTCACGCGGATCTTAGGAAATATAACAAAAGTTTTAAATTTATCCCAAAAATCTGCACCCCGAGGTCGGATCACTGCAGGGCCCGGTTTCGGGGTGTGACAGATGAAGAAGAGAGAATGTGGGTTTTGAGAGAGTTTAAGTGGGTTGTGGGCCCCATTGGCCCTCAAAATTTTACATGGCTAGAACTATCATTTGTAGGTCCCGAATGTGATCGACGAAGAAGAGAAACTTGATCGTCGAAATATCTAGTTTCCAAAAAGTGTATTTTCCTCATGATTTGCAAATATCAAAATTCATGCATAGATTTGGTGTGAAAGGTCATTTTTGCCCTTTTTCTCAAAAAACGTGATTTTTGAGTTTCAAATTCAAATGGAAGAAACATAAAACTTGTTGAGGTTAATATAACAAATCGAAATAAGTAAAAATCTTAATTTTTGAAATAAAAGGTAAATTCCCACACGAACACTCATCACACAGGCCACCCCAGGCCGGGTCAAACCAAGCTCAACGGCTCTCAAAATTCTCCAAAGCTCTGAAAAATCTATTCAAACTCACAAACGTAGCCAAACCACTTCTAATCTCACTTCAAAAAAACTAATCCATAACTAGGACAACACTAAACACAAGAATTTGGGGCCGAGTCTTACAAGTTTCCCATAAAATCAGTGGAGAGATATTCACCTCCTCGATCTGATCGAAGAGTCTTTATACTTTTACCTAATTGCTTTTCCGCTTCCGCTCGAAACTCTTTGAATGTTTCAAAAGCCTCGGACTTGCGGTGCATAAGGTATATGTATCCATAGCTTGAGTAATCATCGGTGAAAGTGATGAAATACTCATATCCTCCTCTCGCTCTAACATTTATGGGTCCACACACATCAGTATGCACTAACTCCAATAAATCTTTGGCCCTATTTTCCTTAGATGAAAAAGGTCTTTTGGTCATTTTGCCTTCTAGACAGGACTCACAGACAGGCATTGGTTCTACCACCAATGAAGGCAAGATACCATCTTTCTCTAGCCAGTCAATCCTGTTTAGCTTTATATGACCTAGCTTCAGGTGCCAAAGTTTTGTTGGATTAAATGAAGGTGACTTCCTCTTTAATAATGGTCTATTAATAATTTTGTTTTCATGTATCTCATACATTATGAGAGTTAACAAATAAAGGCCATTGATTACATTGCCAGAACATATAAAAGTACCGTTCCTCTTTATGACAACTTCAGCACCAAAAGAAATAGAATAACTTTTATTCACCAAACTAGAAACTGCAATTAAATTCCACCTTAAAGACAATACAAATAATGTATCTGACAAAATCAGCTTATTATTTGAAAATAGTAAAGTAACAGCTCCCACTAAAATCGCCTCCGGCTTAGCATCAGATCCTAGGGTGACAATGATTTTGCCGTCACTAAGCCTCTTGGTTTCTCGGAACCCCTACAATGAATTACAGATATGATTAGTTGCACCAGAGTCAACACACCAGGATTCTAAACACTAGTTGCAAAACTAACTTCAGAAACAAGATACTCAATCATAGCTGAGGTCTTTTTCTTAGACAGAAAATCAGGATAATTACTCTTCCAATGTCCTGTCATACCACAGTGGAAACACTTTCCCTTTGCTCCCACACACTTAGCCTTGGCCACACAACCAGTAGTACCATTCTCCACCTTAGGACCCTTGGGGACTGATTTCTTCTTGCCTTTCCGGCCTTTGCCTTTCAGCTTGGACCTGGCAAATGACTTTCATGTCATGAGGGTTGTTGGCTTTTTCTTCATGATCCCCTCAATCGCTACTAGCTGGCTAGATTACATGGTGTCTTCTAGCATTGGTACCAATCAATCGGCTTGGATCTCTAATATAGCAAGTCTCATATTTATAAAATTAGATCGTGATAACAATCTGCTATAGACAAGTCAGTTTGTACCCATTCTTCATACGAACCCGTTTATGAAGTACGTTGATGGTTCGACATCCTATCCAAACTAGTTTTTATCTGACAAGGATATGAGACCACTACTACTGTTAATCTAGATTATGAACTATGGATTGAGTAAGACTCACTTATTCTCCTATGGATTAATGCTACTCTTACAGTACATTTACTCCAACGAGTTATTGGACTCCAATCTGAAAGGGAAGTCTGGCAACGATGGAAAAACAGCATCTTACTCAATCCAGATCACGGGTACTCCAGCCTAAACAACAATTTTAGAACCTGAAAAAGGGATCTCTATCGGTGACTGAATATCTAGATAAAATGAAGAGCATTGCAGATGCTCTTGAAGCCATTGCCAAACCAATTACTGAGTGTGACCTCTGTAATCAAGTTCTCAGTGGACTGGGACCAGAATATGACGCCATCCACACTTCTGTTGCTAATCGCGACACCAATATCCTTTGAGGAATTGTTTGGCCAATTGCTTACTTTTGAACTGAGACTAGAGCTGCGCAATTCTGTACCTATTGTTGCACAACCCACTACTGCACTTTATACCTCTTCCTTTGGTGCTCGCTTTGGCTTTGGTTGTAGCTCTCGTGGATGGTCCAATTCCCAGAGCCGCGGTCGAGGCCGAACATCTAACTTTCAGGGTAACTCATCCTCTCAATCCACAACACAACAAAAGTCAAAGCCTAACTCAACATCATGATAGATCTGTAATCATCTAGGCCACATGGCATTAGATTGCTTCAGTCGCTCAGATCTTTCATTCCAAGGGCATCAACCACCAGACAAACGTCAAGCCATGGTTGCTTGTAGAGTATGGAGAATCTACTTGGTTCATGGACACGAGAGTTACTAATCATGTAACACCAGATATCAACAATCTCTCCATTCATTCTAACTATGTGAGTAATGATAATCTTGTTATTGGCAATGGTAAGGAACTTTCTATCTCGCACACTGGATCATCTCAATATTTATCTTATGGTAATATTGTTTCATTGCATAATATTTTTCATGTGCTCCACTTCTCTCATAATTTATTGTCCGTCTCTCGATTTACTAAGGATAATAACTGTCACTTCATTTTTACTTCTTCTGGCTTCTGTGTGAAGAAAAACAGCATGGGTCCACTTCCGCGGAGTGACTAATAATGGTCTTTATCCTCTACATTTGACATGAAGCACTCAGAATAACAAGTCAGCTTCTCCTTCTACATTCAGTAGTACTCGTGTCTTTAGCAGTCTTTGGCATCGATCATAGATTGGATCGCCCCTCAAATCAGGTTCTTCATCAAATAGTATCGTCTATCTTTATTCATGGAAAGCCTAATCTTGAACATGTGTGCACTGCTTGTCAAATGGGGAAGCGGTCCAGGTGGCATTTTCAACATTCAATTTCATATTCATCTTCTGTCACACGTCAAAACCGGACTTCTGCAGCGGTCCGATCTCGGGGAGCGTGATTTGGGATTAAGTGAAAAAAAGATGTTTCCCCCCCAGGATCCATGTGTGTGAGGATGTCAAAATTCAAACACAACATGAATATTTTCGCGGAAGCTTACATGGCGTTGCGACCCGGAGCTCGTGGCCGTCGAATTCCACGTCGCACCCAATTGCTATCATAAAGCTTTCATACATGGCCTATAATCAGATTGGAACAAACCATCATTACAAAGATACAAAGCTGACAGTAACATGATAAATCATTTCCCACATATGTTCCAGTTATAAATTATAAAAGTTAATAAATTACAATCCCAAGGCAAAGGATGATAAAAGCCATACAATTAACAAGCTAAATGCACACTACCCCAGATATGAGACGTAACTTAAGTATCAAGCTTGACGTCTAAAGGACATCGTCGACACAACAAACGTACCAAAACGCATGGCTTACAGCCAACTGCACTCACTCCACCTCAGGACGAAGAACATGCTACATAGAGCAGCAAATGTGGTATATCGGACAATATGGTCTGGCAGGTGACTCGAATGTATAATAAATATGCTGACAATATATTGAGTAATTAACATGTGATAAACCATGGCATTTAATTAAAGGTTGCATCTATCTAAACCAAATATAAAACATTATAATATGACAAATCAGAGTATATAAACAAAGGCTGTGAGTAAGCATGACATGCGTATAAAACATGATGTGTACACAAAGGCATGAGGTATCATTAGACTAAAAGTCGCATGTAAAAGCAGGTGTAAATCTGGCTAACATGGCGTGACAAAAACATGGTAATAAAACGAGCGAGAAAACGTAATCAGGCTGATAACTAGGAAAACTGACAAATTGGTAACCACACGAAGCTAATTTCTCCATCACCGAAGTGACATGAGCACACTTGTTGACACAAAAAAAAATGTCACTTTGCCTCTTCATACCCTTCCAACATCAAAGAAGCTACATGAAGCTACATCCGACCGCAATGGGCAATGGTACTTCACGCATCAGATCTTGTAAGAATCATCCAAAAACTACAAGATGCTTCAAAAACAGCCATAAGAAGAGTACACATGAAGTTTCGGGCCATTTCGATATTATTTGGCCTAACTTCATTCTTTCCGCAGCTGAACAGGAGCTGCCGGCGGCGGTGAGCTAAAGACCCTAATTCACACAATAGAGCACACAGTTGGCCTCAAATGCCACTAGAAGGCTCTGCATCAAGTTCCAGGCCATTCTGGCACCATTTGGCCCAAAAAGCAAAAAGCTGCAAAAAAGTAAGCTCTCCCGGCCCGACAGCATTAAAGACATCAGATCTTCAATCAGAGCATATGGATGGTTTTAAAATATTTCCAAAAATGCTCTATGTCAAGTTTCAGGTATAACTGACAACGTTTGACCCAACATCAACCCTCAAATAACAAAACCAAGCCTTTCGGCGGCGGGAACCACCGAGGACATCACTCATCAAACAAAGCACATGGGTGATTCCAGAATACCTCCAAGGGGCTACATGTCAAGTTTCAGGTTATTTCGACAACATTTGACCAAACTTTGACTCCTAGAAGCTAAATCAAGCCTCCCGACGGTAGAGCCCCTCAGGACCATGATTTCTAAATCGGAGCCAATGGATCATCTTAAACTGACTCCAATAGGTTCCCTGCCAAATTTTAGGTCAATCTGACATCGTTTGGCCAAATATCAAAGCGCGACATCTTCCTCGTGAAAAAATCAAGTCTACTGGCGACAGGACCCCACATGGGTTCAAAACTAAAACCAAAGCCTGTGCTTGGCATTATTTATTTTTCAAGAGGCTTCACCTTAAATTTTAGATCATCCCGACATTGTTTGACCTAGTTTTGGCTTATGACAGCAAATCAGTAACTCTGCGCGACAAAGTCTTTATACCGGAAAGATAAAAAACTTTGCCCTCTGATCTGCACGGCTTCTCATTAAGTTTTTTACAGGGAAATTGTCATGCCCTCGGACCGAGACCGAGCCAACCGAGTCAGAAAATGTTTCTCGCTCGCGCTGCGGCCCAGGATTAGGGACTCGGTTGGCTCAGTCTCGGTCCGGGGGCGTGACAGTGTTAGGGATTTGATATATTGTAATTTGATGGATGCATTATTAATCATTGTATTCATGATTTGAATTTTCACACATGCATTGATTTTGAAATACTTGAAATCTTGATTTACACATGTATTGCTTTAAATCTTGTAAATCTTATGTTTCATGCATGTTTTGGATTTAAACTTGGATGCATTTTAGTCTGAAAAGAAGTTTTATAAATCAAGCTAGCCATTGTTTTTAACTGTTTCAAATCATATTAGGCTTTCTATGTTTCATGATTTTAATTCACTTAGATTGATTTAAATCATGTTTCCATGCTTGGTTTTATGGCCCAAAAAAATCCACTCTTGAAAATATTTTGAAATGTTTAAAAGTTAGGATTTTAGCCACACTGTTGGTTAGCATGTCGGTCAGGTGTCAGCTAACCGACCATGGTTCAGAAGCTGACTGAAAGCCTTTCAGTTAGAATTCCAGAGAGCTATTTTTTGAACCAATTTGCACTGTTGGTCAGCTTGTCAGTCACCTGTCGGTTAACCCACAATTGCACAATTTAAAAATATGACCGTTGGGGAGATGACCATTGGGGTGTCGGTTAACCAAACCCTGTATGTCGGTTAACCAACAGGTAGCCGTTGGGACACATTTTCTATAAAAGAAAGTTCATTCCAAGGCCAAATTTGATGATACTTTAAGCCATTTTTGAGGCGTTCTAAGGCCAATCAAAGGGGAATGAACTAAGTGAAAGTCCAAGGGATCCTAACCCTAGAGGGGGGGGTTGAATAGGGTGAGCTACACTTAATGACTAATTATGTCCAATTTTAATTTCTTAAAAATAAACTAGTCACATGTGATGATTAACATACAATATGTGGAAGCTAAACAAACACATTCACCACAAAACATTCACCACTACACAAAGATTATAGTGGTTCGGCCTCAATACCTACATCCACTACCGGCTTGTGATTTAACACCCCCCCCCCCCCCTCCCCCCCGGATTTCCAGTATTTATGCTTTTCCAAAAGGCTAAGCAATAACCTCAACAATATGCTTTCCAAGGCTAAGCAATAACCTTACAATGTTGTTTTTCACGGCTAAGCAATAACCTTACAATGTTGTTTTTCACGGCTAAACAACAACCTATACAAGATGCTTTTCTAGGCTAAGCAATAACCTTTACACAATGACTTTCCTTCTCAAGAAAGTGTCTAAACACTTAGAAGAGAAATAAATTAAGCTCTAATATAATGCCTCTTAAATAGGCGAATATGAAAGTTTAAATCAACTCACACAAACACACTAAGAATTACAAAGATGAATGCTTATGAAGTGTATGTGTGTGAAAACTTCAATCAAGTTCAAAATTAAACTCATTCAAAATATGCTCAAAGCATTTTAAAGATTAATGCACACAAAGATATGATAGAAGTATATGCAAATCACTTCAACAACTGCAAACTTGTTAATGGTATGAAAGTCAAAAGATCACAAGCTGTATGAAAATGTTTTAAGACTAATCAAGTGATGCATATCCAATGTTGTTTTCAAAAACTAATTTAACTAAGATTTAAATGAATGAAAACAACAAAGAAAGATTCCACCAAGAAATAAAATCATGCTAAAAAGGAAATCAAAGATTTTCATAAAACATGATATATAAAGCTTTAAAACAAAAGTTGGTTTGAATCTAAGTGAATAATCCTATGACTTAAAATCAAAGATTAAAGGAAGTAGAGGATTCAACACGTCATAGTTAATATGCTGAAAATCATTTACCAATAATTTAGACAAAGCATAAAAACATATGATTAATAAAGGGAAAGCTTACTTGGTGGTTTAACTTCATTAATCCAAGCTTAAGCTTTTCCTAATGACCCATTAGCCTTCCTTAGCTCTTCCCCTTTCTTTGGCCTCAAAACTCCTCAAGAATGGCTTAAAAATCATCAACTTTTGCCAAAGGAAAGAGCTTGTTTTTATAGAAAATTTGGCCCAACGGCCACCTCTGACCGACAGGTAGGTGTTGGTCGACCGACAGGTAGGTGTTGGTCGACCGACACTTCAATAGTCAGATTCCAACGGTCAAAAAAATTACTGTTGTACAGGTGTAGGTCAGCCAACATGAACCGACAAGTGAACCGACACCTGAACCGACATGAACCGACACTTGAACCGACAGAGAAAATCTGAAATTTGTAGCTCTCTGGAAATGGGTCCGACGGAGGTTCTCGGTTGGCCTCGGTTCGGATGTCGGTTGACCGACACCTTGACGTCGGTTGACCGACAACCTGATACAAAAAATCCCAACTTTACATATTTTAAAGTATTTTCTTGAGGGGATATTTTGGGCCATTAAACCAAGCTTGGAAACATGATTTTAAATCATCTAAGTGCTTTTAAAATCATGAAACATAAAAAACCAAATATAATTTGAAACTTTAAAACATAGGCTAGCTTGATTTGTAAAAATTTTTTTCAAAAACAAATGCATCCAAGATTTAAATCCAAAACATGCACAAACTATCAGATTTGCAATATTTAAAACAATGCATGTATAAATCTAGATTTTAAGATCTTTTAAATCTAAATCATGTGTGAAAATTCAAGTGATGAATAAAATGAATATGCATCCATCAAATTGCAATATACAAAATCCTATCGATCTCCCCCTTTGCAATTTGACGACAAACCTTCAATATGTTGGCAAACCTTGCTCAACACTAAAACTTCACACAGTCTTCAGCTCCTCCTTGGCTGGACAATTCTTGAAATCTCTTTGGATGCTTCTTCATTTAGCTTGGGCTCTAGCTTCATTCTTCATTCTTCTTGATGATTGGAGCTTGATCATTCTTCAAGCTTTCTTTACATCTTTCTCTCTTTGGCCAAGCATCTTCTTTAGCTTTCAAGCTCTTTCTTCTATCATCTACACCCCTATGACCATGCATTCTCTCCAATGCATTCTCTCCCTTTGGGTAGCTTGAATACTCGTTCTCCCCCTTAATTCTTTCTCCCCCTTTGCCATTAAACTTGAGAACTTTCTGCAAATACCAATTGAAGAGGGGTCTGAATTTCTTCAAGATGTACCTACACACATGAAATAAGAAAAATACCTTTTAGTAACACCTGTTAACAAAGGAAATCAAAAATGAAATACATAACAGGTTATCATCCATGGGTAATAAGCTATAAAGGTATAGAGCGAATATAAGGGTGAATTTGATCAACTCTAATGCTTCCTTAGAAGGTTTACTCCCCCTCAATCCATACTCTTCTTTTGTCAAACTTTTGACAAGGATTTAACTAAAAGGTGCAAGAAGAAGATGGTTTAACCAATTGAAGGTTAACTTCAAGAGAAGAATTAGTTACCAATTGATAATGATAATTGACTATTAAGTTCAAATCGATCAAATTACCAATATAAAGAGCAAGGTCATCGAGATAAACTATCATGGATATCAATTGAAATAAATAAAAATATCAATTGAGATATAAGGATATGGCTATTAACACAATCACTCTAGAATGGAGTTATGAATATAACTATTAGGCTTAATCCAAAATAGAGCTATCCATGATGATATGGGGATTACTAATCATAGCATCAGTCAATATAACTATGAAAATCATATGCGATGTAAATTTTTGAAATCATTTCATACATTCATTAAATATAACTATCATGCACAAGATGAATGAAATGAAGTTCAATCATGAAGCCAACACCTCACCATTAACCAACCAAAATTATGAAAACATATATATGGTGGTAATGTGATTTACCTAAAAGAGCATGAGAGGTGACAAATATGAAAATTAAGATGCTAATGGAATGTGACATGGAGCAAAAGACATATGACTATCAAGTTCAATCCAATGTACACAAGGTCTATCACAAACTCAAGATATGATACCAATTGGATATAGATACTAATTGAAAATGATACCAATTAATTACCAATTGAATATGAAACATGATTAAGTGCAAGCATGTGACAAACACAAAATTCCAACAAGCATCATAAAATGATATTCATCACTTAGAATAATATGACTAATGAGCATAGTGATGAACAAGAGAAATTGCATTTTGAAAATATATAACTTGGTAGAGCATGCAATTTTCAAAGTGTCAAATCATATGAATTCAACAACTAAGAAATCCATCAAACAATAAACATAACTATGAAATACAAGCAATGGATTTCAAAGAGGTTCATATGATCAAACACTACTATGAAGTTGAAACATGTATAAAGATGATAACACTTAGAGAATATACATGAATCAATATCATTGTAGGTGCAGAAAATAATGACCCACAATAACTGGGGAGCCTTAGAGGACTTATCCAAATTGGTGATGACTGAGTGCCGTCCGAAAGCCTGAAAGAGAAGAGCAAACGGTCAGAGGACCCTGGCCTGGGCGGCGCAAGGCTCTCCGATGCCAAAGTCGGTGAATGAACTGGAACAATGGAAGGACAGGAAGAAGAGAGGCAGAGTAATAGCTCTGTGGGTTGAATTGTGCGTGCCTTGCATGTGAAATGCTGTTCTATTTATAGACGATTTGGAAGATATCTTAGATGATATCTTAGTGTGGGTCCCATGATTCGATTTGGAAGTCACGATCAGCCCACGTTGCAATTAATACGGTCCAATCCAGCCCACTCTGCATTTAATGCCAGTCGGGTCAGCCCACGTTGCATTAAATGCACGTCACGTTGGGCCAGATCGTGTTGGGCGCCTTTGACGGTTGGAGTACCCTCGGATCCGCCCTCGGGCCTTGCCCTGATGTGGCTTCAGCCGCTGGATGCCGCCTTGTCAGGGATCTGGCGAAGATTATGAACGGCTGGATGTCGCATCTGTCTCACTAGCTCGCGCCCCTATTCCTCCACGTGCCTGATGACGTGGGGGAAGAGGGGTGCGAGTGGAGGATCTTTCCTGCTTTGGCTTTCGTTCCGGCTCCTTTGGCCGAGGTGGAGCTCTCAGCCGAGATGGGCACATGGGGTGGCCGAGCTCGGCGCTAGCGGCCTGGAGCTGTTTGACTTCGGCTGAGGCCTCTGCTCTGTTAGCCAAGGTGAGTTGGGTGCCACGTGGACGGCACGCGGATGGCACGTGAGAGTGCTTAGTCTCATCTGATGGCTGTGATTAGCGTAGTCCTGGAGTTCTGAAAATCTCCCCACACAATCTTTTTGTAGGAGGGTATCCGAGCTGAGGAGGTAACCCGGAGGAGTCGCACAGCTGGACCCTCTACAGGGGAGTAGGCGGGGCCCAGAGCCCCGCGCCTATTGTATACACTCGGGAGAGGTAACCCGGAGGAGTCTCCCTTGTGCGTTTGTCCCGGGAGAATTGCGTGGCAATTATGCATCCCAGGGGCCTCCCCAGAGTCGAACCCACGACCTCTCACTTAAGAGACTTGAATAAGCAACTCTGGTACCACTTGGGCTAGTAGCTCAAGTGGTACCAGAGTTGCTTATTCAAGTCTCTTAAGTTAGAGGTCGTGGGTTCGACTCTGGGGAGGCCCCTGGGATGCATAATTGCCACGCAATTCTCCCGGGACAAACGCACAAGGGAGACTCCTCCGGGTTACCTCTCCCGAGTGTATACAATAGGCGCGGGGCTCTGGGCCCCGCCTACTCCCCTGTAGAGGGTCCAGCTGTGCGACTCCTCCGGGTTACCTCCTCAGCTCGGATACCCTCCTACAATCATAACCATCCATTTCAAAAATAAATTGACTAGAAAGTACAAAGGATGGATTTAAGAGTTCTAGTATGGTTTCTACAAATGTAACTAAGATCACAACCATACAAGGAACTATATGTTATTTGCACACAAATAATGAAACTAAATGAGAAAAGTTGCAAATAGCATATAACAAGTATTTCCTTCTAAAACATATAATCATTAGCACAAGGAAATAAACTCAAAAGAAAATGTTTGAATGAATATAGCTAACAAAGCTTGAAAATATTTTCAATTCATACAATCGTCAAATCATAAACAAAATCCAACAATGAACAAAATGAGTATGAAATTGAAGATAGCACATTATCAATTATCAATTTGTATTCTAAACAATATAACTACATGGGCTCATACAAATTGAAAACATATTTTCCATACCAAAAGATATAACTACTAAGTTTTTGGAAAATTCAAATTCATTTAAATCATTTTTTTTCAAAATAATCTAACTATGATATTAACACAAATGATTTAACAACATCAATCGATTATGAAAGATCTAGCTAAGAAAGCTTTGAAACCATAACAACATGTATAGAAATGCAAGAGATATAACTAAATGAGAGCAAATCTATAATGATGAAATTATAATCAAATGATTTTGAAAACCATGATATGTAACTAGAGAGGTACATGAAAACAAAATCAATTGATCATAAAGAAACAATGCATTTTAAGAAATGTAACTATGAAAGAACAAAATGCATATGCAAGATGACCAATAAAAAGATTTAACTATCAAGGAGTAGGTTGGTCAAAGAGGTCCAAGGCCTTAAGGTTTTACTAAGTATATAACTTTGGGAATCCACCTAAGTTCTTGAGAGGGTTGATCTTTAAGGTCCATCTTAAAAGTCCCACCAACTATAGGAGATTTGACTTGATAAATTCTCAATTTAGACTTATCACCATGATGTTTAGATTTGACTAAATTTAGCTTAGGTTGGTGATTAGTCTTTTTGAGGTTGGTGACTTTTCTTCTTAGGGGATTGATTCTCTTTTCTTTTCTTCTTATTTTCTTGTTAGTTTTATGGTCTCAATACCAGCATATGATGTAATAAATTGATTCATTTCTTTATTAATCAATATATTCATGCTTTCCATTTCATGAGATGAATGATGTTTAATTATATACTTGCACATAACCAATACGAATGACATAATGGTTCATGAGATGAACCGGAGTCCATAAGTATACTAGATATAATACATGTGTATGAATGAGATCCACATACAGGAGACATGTATAATAAATCTTATATTTGAATATCTTCACAACCAGTGATGAGACTGGACATCTCATACTGACAAGGTTGCAGCATTTTGATCACTATGAGATAGTGTGATTTGTCTCGATCATCAGAATGAAAGATTCTGGATCATAGTGCTGGTACATTGGATGCATTGAAGGACCATGAGAAGCACCTTATAAACACTGTCTTTATATTAAGGTTTGCTCTCATAATTCCCTAGCAGTAAGCTCTCAATCCTGAGACATTAATGAACTCAAGTTTCTATCTATTCATTTGCTTTGAATCACCAATGAGTGAGGCCAACTGTAGGTCAACACCTCGGTGATTTGGGTACGTGGTAGTAGAGCTGTGGGAACATTCAATGGTCAAGATGGAATCTATCTCTAATATCCCCTTGTGCCAATTAATGGATTTAATCATTGGTAAGTGTACACCCATTCCGATTAAGAGTTAATTGGAAAGGTACCATTGATCATTATAATTAATTGGGGCTCAAGGACAATAAGATATGGATTTAATTTGGAAGACAGGTCCAATTGATCCATGGATATTGATGGAGGGGCCTACTTGTGGTAATAGGGAAGTTTAGGGTCTTCTATGTAATTTCCTAAGACTGGAGTTCAATTGCATTTATATAGTGGAATTATTTTCAATTAACTGTGGGCCCGGATTGCACATGAGATGTGGGGTCGCGTGTTCCAGTTGGAGCCAGCTTTCTAAGGAATCCCTAGTGGTCCCCACGCTAGCCCAATCATCAGACAAATACTAATTCTAGTTGAACTCTAAAAGGAAAGTTACTATTTCTATTTGAAGTGAGACTTCTAATAGTGGTAATAGTATGTTTCTAATTATTAATGAAAGTGAGACTTCTATTGTAATTAAGAAAGAGAAGAAAGTTACTAATTAATTTGGAAGTGAGACTCCTAATTAAATTAGTAAAGAGTAGTTTGCAAAAGCTATAAATAGGGACCAAAGGGGGCTTGGACGTCCATCCTTGGAATTCACGCCCAGCCCCCTTTGTGCAAGAGTTGCACTTCTCTTCTCTCCCTTTTCTAGTTCCTTTAAGTTCCTAGTTGTCTTCTCTTGAAGATCCTACCCATCTTGTTGAGAAAGAGATTCTGATTCGGGTAATAGCGTGGAAGGCCATTGGGTTTTGGAGAAACCTATTTGATTCGCGAAAGGGTTCGTCATCAAAGAAAGTAGCAAATTCTCCATTAGAGCACAACCGAGCTCCAAAGGTATAATCTATTTTCTTGTATGATATAGATCTTTGTTGCATGTTTGTTATTATTTTCTATCTCCTAGATAGATTATATTACTGATCGTGATAGATGAGGTAGAGGGTTTGCATCCTGGAAACATTGATAGCCCTATGGATAGTTGATCCCTGTATCAAGTGGTTCAAAAAGTTTTTGAAACCTATCCTAGAGGCCCACCTAATTTCCAACATTTCTCCCTTTACTTGACTTTTGAATTTTAATTTTAACTTTGCGACTTTATTCAAAACTTCTTTCATTTGTTGAGTTAGGAGAGGTAGGTTGAGAAGCTTTTTGTTGATAGATTCTTTTATTTTTGGTTTAACTTATTTAAGTTTTTTTAGAATCTATCTTAGGAGACTCCTTTTTAATTGATTTTACTTGTTTAGTCTTCTTGGAGTCTTCCTTGGTTTTTAGTGTCTTATCCATCATAGAGTTTGATTTTACCTTTTTTGGTTCAAATATGGATTTAGACACATTGCTTCTTCTTAATTTGCACTCAAATTTGAAATGCCCTTCATTGCCATAATAATTACATTTAGACATGGGCAAGGAAGTGTGAGTGCTAGAAAATGAGGACTCACCTTTCACAAAAGTGTTGGTGAATTTAGGGTCATGTGAAATATTCCTATCAAAACCAAGACCCATCCTATCTCTTTGTGATTTACCCAATTTAAACAACTTTTTAAATTTTTCTTCACTTTGGGTAAATTTGCACTCATACTTTTGTTTATAGCTTTCAAGTTGAGTGACTTGGTTTTTAAGGGTTGAATTTTCATTTTTAACTTGTGTTAGTTCATTTTCAATTCTCTTAAATTTGTTTATCTCTTCATAGGCTTTCTTTAATTCAAATTTAAGTTTATTAACAACAATAGATCCAAGTTCTAGAGTTTTTATCTTATCTTGAGCATTAGTTAAATTTTCTTTGAAAATTATTAACTTGGATTCTAAATTGATAATGTCTTCAACTTGATTTTTAAAATGATCTCTTAGATTTGAATTTTACTATTTAAGATCCTCACAACCTATTTTTAATTCATTTATTTCATCTTTAATATTATGTAGGTTATGCAAATAGATCATGAACTTAGATTCTACACAATTTATTAATTCTTCTTTTTCTCTAAGTTCATCTTTTGAAAAATCCAATTGTTCATTTAACCTTTTAGATTCTTCTTTTAATCTTTTATTATTCTTATCAAGCTTTATGGATAATGTATATAATTCATCATAAGCATGATGAATATCATCTTCATTTTCTTCTTCTTTTAATTTAAATTTATATTCATTAATTTTAATGTTTGAATCTCCAAAAGATGGAAGAAGGAGGGGTCTAGAAGAATCTACAAGGTCTAGCATAGTGGAATCCATTCTTATGATTTTCATGAAAAACACAACTAGGGTTTTAATTCTAGCTTTTTACACCTAATCAAGAGTTTCAAACACTTGATCCTAAATATAGAGCACGAGGCTCTAACTGCCTGCCACTTGGCCCCTCAAATAGTTGCCAATGTCTTGCTGGAAATAACCCACTGAGGGGCAGTTTGTCTAAGCAGTTGCATGCCACCTGTCATGCTTTTGTTGGTCCAAGTAGTCCTCCACATGCCCAACACACTTCACAGACCAAACTGCCATGGCAGTTCCTCAAACCACCCACCCAAGTGGCTGCCACATCATTCCAAACCAACTAGTAACTACCTTTGTGAAAGGGCATGCCACACAGCACCAACTGTGTCTTCCACGTGGGCTACACCAGCCCCAGCACAAGGGGAAGAAACCCCATGCACCAATCCAGCACGCCATCATCTCTGTTCGGACAACCGTGTCCAGGCACGAGGGTGTGGGCCCCATGCACCAAATTCCCAACCGTAACCCAATCAATGCTCAACCGAGGCCCCCAAGGCCATTCATAGTGCATTATGTGCATATCGTGTGCTAACAGTGCCCACCGTCTGTTTTTCCACCCAACAGGCATACCTACTACGTAGTAGAGTTATGTGACACCCATTGTTTCTCACCGCCTAGGTATAAACGTCCAAAAACAACGTAATGAAACTTTCGGGCACTTCCCGGACTCCAATGCACAAATCCTTTAAACGCATTAGACGTGCTTTCGGATCCATAAAACACAAGGTTGGTCGAGGGTCTAAATCTGCCGCACACAGTTCCTGCACGACGTCGACAGACAGTTCTTATAAGCCTCGTAGTGCTCGCACGTCCTCAACTGCAGTACCCGCAGCTCTTGCAGCACCTGCACGATGTCGACCGCAGTTCCTGCAAACGTCGCAGCATTCACACGACGTCATTCATAGCAACACCAGCACGCGATTTCTGTCCCTCGCAGCAACACAACAACGTGTGCACACTGCCGTCCACACGGCAGGACTACTGCACACTCCACGTGCAGCACGTTACTGCACACACCATGTGCATCACTACATGTCGTGCACACTATTCACTGCACAACATTGTTAGGCACCAACATCCATCGCACGAATGACCGAAGGGCAGAAACCATCTGTACCTAGGGACCAATATGCAGTGTTTAGTTATCATAGCACAGTCCATATGCACCAATGGACTGTTTGTGCAGTAGTTAGGTCTAAGACCACCAACTCCACCGCACCATCTGCGCACCAACGTAGTGTGACCATTTTAGGGGCTAACAAACCTCCCACACCTTATCCAACAGATGTCCTCATCTAGTGATTTAAAGAAAGCCACATCATACTTGGGTCTTCTTCACCTGTTGTTACAGACTCCTACTGCCTACAACACAATATATATTTGCTAAATGCGCCTGCATTTAGTCTTTAATACATCATTCAAGCACCTTACAATTGAAAGTTACAAGAATAATGAAAATTACAACTGTTTTACATGAACAACTACAATAATATACTCAAGACTCCACCTAAGTATATCCTTCTGTACTTCAAAGTCCATCTTCCCAGTTAGCCAGCAACCCTTTGCTGTGTGCATCGACTCCAACTGAGACACTCATCCTTTTCAGCACTGCACCAACAGTGTTAATGGTTCAAAATTGTAATTAAACAACCCCTACTGTTCTAGACCACAATCTTTTACACGAACCATTCCATATCCCCTTGATAAGTTTCACCTACTTGATTCACCCAAAAGACTGGAATTTGTCCATTAAATTCCAATTTTGATGCCGCCAAACGCCACAGTCAAAAGTATTCACTGTGTGATGCCCCTACACCACCACAGAATTCACCAATGCTAGTTGAGGCAAATGACTATACTCCTATATTGTTCTTACAACAAGTAAAACCAAATCATCATCATGGTGCACCAACACCCTACTCTGGTCATAAAGCTTCAAACGATTACCTTTTCCAAGGCAACTCATCACCAGGGCCTGGCTAGTGATCCTCAGTTGACCAACAAAAACACCACAGTCCTTCGTTATAGTCCACTCCACGGACAATAACCTCCTGCAGACTGATCTCCATTCTTGGTCTCAATCACCACCAAAATGTTGGGGAAAAAGCCTGTTAGGTCCCACCTACTAGTTGCATGGGATTCACCCTAGCAGGTACCTCTCCCGGTTCAGCAACTATGGCATTCAGACTCTCCTTCTTAGGACAATCCCTCGCTCGATGCGGTCCTTGGCAAAGGAAGCACCCAAAGTTGGCCTTTGCGGGCTTTCCTTGTTCCCCATTGCCATTGGAATGTTTGTCCTTGCCATCATCACCATTTCCATTCTTCTTTTTCCCATTCTTTGAACCTTTGGACTTGGACTTCTCAGCGTCTGAGGCCTCTACCCATTCAGACTTGTAGTCCACCAATGCCTCTGCTGCAGTAATTGCAGTAGAGAGATCCTTCACATTCTGGCATCGCAATTCAACCTGAGCCCACCCCTGCAGACTAGTCATAAAGTTAAAACAGTTTGTCATCCTCATACATGTTTTTCACATCAAGCATGAGAGAGGAGAAATGTTTAACATATTCTCGAACTGCGCCAGTATGTTTGAGTTTTCTTAGAGCTTCACGTGCCACCCAGGCCACGTTATAGGGTTTGAATTGATCCTTCAATTCCTTTTTTAGATTATCCCACAAGGTGATCTCTGCACTACCTGCCTCTTGGTCGTTGTCTACACACGTTCGCCACCAAAGCTTAGCGTCACCAGCAAGATACATGCTAGCAATAGTCACCATTTTTCAACAAGAGTATGAACAGCCTTGAAATACTGTTCCATATCCCAAAGAAAGTTTTCCAGATCCTTTGCGCTCCGAGCACCAGAAAAGGGTTTCGGTTCAGGGACCTTGACCCGTCTCTTCTTTGAACCAGCAACCGAACCATGAATGGCCCTCTTCACCAGGGTCAATTCACTAGAGAGGGAATCAAACTGTTGTTGCCTTTGTTCCATCCAAGATAGGATGTCTGCACGCAGTTCCTCCAACTACGCAGAACGTTCCTTCAGCAACTCCTCAATTGATTTCGTCTTCTCAGCCAATACCGTCAGCCTTGGGCCAAAGGTAATTTGTTAAGCGTTTGCATCATTCGGGCCTTCAACCTTTTCTTCCAGATGAGGAACGTGCTCTCGGACTTGTTCCAGGGTTGACTTTCACATGATTAGTGGACTAAAATTACTCCCAGTTTACCAAAACTGAGGCTCGGATACCAGTTGTCACGGGGTAGATTTTTCACCTAAAAATCTTTGTCGTGTGGCGTTAAGGACACCAGTCTCTTAACCAACCAACCAACAAGCACACACACAAACAACACTAAAGGAATTGGAAGGAGACAATTGCAGTCGACACAATGCAAATACAGATCACTTGATTAATTTGGCACCAGCCCTCTCTCATTAATCAAAATTGTGGGACAAGCCCTTACAAAGAATTACCACTCATAACTCTCTGTAACACTTTCATACAAAGATCCCTCTTGAATCTTTGTCTGAACCCTGAAGCCCCGCCTGAGATTATCTCCTAGGGTAACTCCTTTCTCTGTCTTAGTTTATGTTCTAAGACTTCAGTTTGAGATTTCTCTCTTGTCTCTCCCTGTCTCTCCTTGTCTAATTCGAATCTGCAACCATACAGTCCTATTTAAACAAGTCTCTGGCCAATTAGACAGTGCCACCAAGGCTAACTGCCTGCCACTTGGCCCCTCAAATAGTTGCCAATGTCCTGCTGGAAATAACCCACTGAGGGGCAGTTTGTCTGAGCAGTTGCATGCCACCTGTCATGCTTTTGTTGGTCCAAGTAGTCCTCCACATGCCCAACACACTTCACAGACCAAACTGCCATGGCAGTTCCTCAAACTACCCACCCAAGTGGCTGCCACATCATTCCAAACCAACTAGCAACTACCTTTGTGAAAGGGCATGCCACACAGCACCAACTGTGTCTTCCACGTGGGCTACACCAGCCCCAGCACAAGGGGAAGAAACCCCATGCACCAATCCAGCACGCCACTGTCTCTGTTCGGACCACCGTGTCCAGGCACAAGGGTGTGGGCCCCACACACCAAATTCCCAACCGATGCACAACCGAGGCCCCCAAGGCCATTCATAGTGCATTATGTGCATATCGTGTGCTAACAGTGCCCACCGTCCATTTTTCCACCCAACAGGCATACATGCTACACAGTAGAGTTATGTGCCACCCATTGTTTCTCACCGCCTCGGTATAAACGTCCGAAAATGACGTAATGAAACTTTCGGGCACTTCCCAGACTCCAATGCACAAATCCTTTTACACAATGATTGTTCCGCATGTTTAACATCATTTCAATGCATTAGACATGCATTTGGATCCATAAAATACAAGGTTGGTCGATGGTCTAAATCTGCCGCACAAAGTTCCTGCACGAAGTCGACAGACAATTCTTGTAAGCCTCGTAGTGCTCGCACGTCCTCGACTGCAGCATCCACAGCTCTTGCAGCACCCACAGCTCTTGCAGCACCTGCACGACGTCAACCGCAGTTCCAGCAAACCTCGCAGCAATCACACGACGTCATTCACAGCAACACCAACACGCGAACGACGTCCCTCGCAGCAACATAGCAACGTGTACACACTGCCATCCACACAGCACAACTACTGCACACTCCACATGCAGCACGTTACTACAAACACCACGTGCAGCACCGCACGTCGTGCACACTATTCACTACACAACATTGTTAGGCATCAACATCCATCGCACCAACGACCGGAGGGCAGAAACCATCTACACCAAGGGACCAATATGCAGTGTTTAATTATCATAGCACAGTCCATATGCACTAATGGACTGTTTGTGCAGTAGTTAGGTCTAGGACCACCAACTCCACCACACCATCTGCGCACCAACTCAGTGTGACCAATTTAGGGGCTAACATTCGACCTCAATGCCAACATCCACTACCGGCCTGTGATTCAACACCCCACCAAATTTCCACTATTTATGCTTTTCCAAAAGGCTAAGCAATAACCTCAACAATATGCTTTCCAAGGCTAAGCAATAACCTTATAATGTTATTTTTCAAGGCTAAACAACAACCTATATAAGATGCTTTTCTAGGCTAAGCAATAACCTTTACACAATGATTTTCTTTCTCAAGAAAGTGTCTAAACACTTAGAAGAGAAATAAATTAAGCTCTAATACAATGCCTCTTAAATAGGCGAATATGAAAGTTTAAATCAACTCACACAAACACACTAAGAATTACAAAGATGAATTCTTATGAACTGTATGTGTGTGAAAACTTCAATCAAGTTCAAAATTAAGCTCATTCAAAATATGCTCAAAGCATTTTAAAGATTAATGCACACAAAGATATGATTAAAGTATATGCAAATCACTTCAACAACTACAAACTTGTTAAAGGTATGAAAATCAAAAGATCACAAGCTGTATGAAAATGTTTTAAGCCTAATCAAGTGATGCTGTACAATGTTGTTTTCAAAAACTAATTTAACTAAGATTTAAATGAATGAAAACAACAAAGAAAGATTCAACCAAGAAATAGAATCATGCTAAAACGGAAATCAAAGATTTTCATAAAACATGATTTATAAAGTTTTAAAAAAAAACTTGGTTTGAATCTAAGTGAAGAATCCTATGACTTAAAATCAAAGATTAAAGGAAGTAGAGGATTCAACACATCATAGTTAATATGCTTAAAATAATTTACCAATAATTTAGACAAAGCATAAAAGCATATGATTAATAAAGGGAAAGCTTACTTGGTGGTTTAACTTCATTAATCCAAGCTTTAGCTTTTCCTAATGACCCATTTGCCTTCCTTAGCTCTTCCCCTTTCTTTGGTTTCAAAACTCATCAACTTTTGCCAAAGGAAAGAGCTTGCTTTTATAGAAAATTCGGCCCAATGGCTACCTGTCGGTCGACCGACACCTTAACGGTCAGATTCCAATGGTAAAAAAATTTACCGTTGTACAGGTGTAGGTCAACCGACATGAACCGACAAGTGAACCGACACCTAAACCGACATGAACCTACAGTTGAACGGACAGAGAAAATCTGAGATTTTTAGCTCTTTGGAAATGGGACCGACAGAGGTTCTCGGTTGGCCTCGGTTCCGCTGTCGGTTGACCGACACCTTGACGTCGGTTGATCGACGGCCTGATACAAAAAATCCCAACTTTACATATTTTAAAGTATTTTCTTGAGGGGATTTTTGGGGCCATTAAACCAAGCTTGGAAACATGATTTTAAATCATCTAGGTGCTTTTAAAATCATGAAACATAAAAAGCCAAATATAATTTGAAACTTTAAAACATAGGCTAGGTTGATTTGTAAAAATTCTTTTCAAAAACAAATGCTTCCAAGATTTAAATCCAAAACATGCACAAACTATAAGATTTGCAATATTTAAAACAATGCATGTATAAATCCAGATTTCAAGATTTTCTAAATCTAAATCATGTGTGAAAATTCAAGTGATGAATAAAATGAATATACATCCATCAAATTGCAATATACAAAATCATAACACTAAGAAGGCTTTTGGGTCAATAGGAAAGCTAAAGCTTGGATTAATGAAGTTAAATCTCTAAGTAAGTTTTAGTTTTCTTAATCATATATTTCACACTTTGCTTAAATTATTGGTAAATGATTTTTAGCATGTTAACTATGAAGTATTGAATTCGTTACCTTCATTCTATCTTTGATTCATGTTGTGATGGATTCTTTACTTTGATTCAATCCAAGTTTGTTTTAAAAACTTTATTAATCATGTTTTCTAAAAATCTTTGATTTCCTTTATAACATGATTCTTTCACTTGGTTGAATCATCATTGTTGTTTTCATTGATTTGAATCTTAGTTAAGTTAGTTTATTTTTGAAAACAACATAGCACATGCATCACTTGATTAGTCTTAAATATTTTCAAACAACTTGCAATCTTTTGATTTTCATATCATCAATAAGTTTGTAGTTGTTCAAGTGATTTGCATTACACTTCAATCATTTCTTTATGTGCATTAAACTTTTAATTGCTTTAAGCATATAATTGATTGAGCTTTCATTTTAAACTTGATTGAAGTTTTCACACACACATCATAAGCATTCATCTTTGCATTTCATAGTGTGTTGTATGAGTTTATTTTACACTTTCATATCCTCCTATTTTTTAGGCAATTTTATTGAGCTTAATTGTATCTCTTAGAGTGTTTTGTGAAGACACTTTCTTGAGAGAAAATCTTCTATGTATAAAGGATATTGCTTAGCCTAAGAAAAGCATTGTGTAAAGGTTCTTGCTTAGCCTAGAAAACCATATTTATAGGTTATTGTTAAGCCTTGAAAAACAACATTGTAGCGGTTATTGCTTACCCTTGGAAAGAATATTGTTGAGGTTATTGCTTAGCCTTTTGAAAAGCATAAACAGTGGAAATCCGTGAAAGTCCAGGATCCTTACTCTAGAGAGGGTGGGGTGAATAGGGTGAGCTACACTTAATGACCAATTATAACCAATTTTAATTTCTTTAAAATTAACTAGTCACTTGTGATGATTAACAATCAAAATGCGGAAGCTTAAATAAACAATCACCACATAGCATACACCACCACATAATCATTTATAGTGGTTCGGCCTCAATGCCTACATCCACTACCGGCTTGTGTTCCAACACACCACCGGATTTCCACTATCTATGCTTTTTAATAGGCTAAGCAATAACCTTTACAATGTGCTTTTCTAGGCTAAGCAATAACCTTAAGAATATGTTTTCCAAGGCTAAGCAATAACCTCTACAATGTTATTTTTCAAGGCTTAACAACAACCTTTACACAATGCTCCTTAGGCTAAGCAATAACCTTCACAAATAGAGATTTTCTCTCAAGGAAGTGTCTTCACAAAACACTCTAAGAGATACAATTAAGCTCAATAAAATTGCCTCTAATATAGGCGGATATGAAAGTGAAAATCAACTCACACAACACTCAATGAAATGCAAAGATGAATGCTCATGATGTGTGTGTGTGAAAACTTCAATCAAGTTAAAATGAAAGCTCAATCAATTATATGCTAAAAGCAATTAAAAGTTTAATGCACATAAAAGATATGATTGAAGTGTAATGCAAATCACTTGAACAACTACAAACTTGTTAATGATATGAAATCTAAAGAACACAAGTTGTATGAAAATGTTTAAGATTAATCAAGTGATGCATGTACAATGTTGTTTTCAAAAATGAAAGTTTAACTAAGGTTTTAAATATTGAAAATAACATGGAAAGATTCAACCAAGAGAAAGAATCATGCTAAAAAGAAAATCAAAGATTTTGAGAAAGCATGATTAATAAAGTTTTAAAATAAACTTGGATTGAATCAAAGTAAAGAATCCATCACAACATAAATCAAAGATAGAATGAAGGTAATGAATTCAATACATCATAGTTAACATGCTAAAAATCATTTTCCAAAGATTTAAAACAAAGCATGTAACAAATGATTAAGAAAAGTAAAGCTTACTTGTGATTTAACTTCATTAATCCAAGCTTTAGCTTTCCTAATAACCCAAAAGCCTTCTTAGTTCATTCCCCTTTGATTGGCCTTAGAACACCTCAAAAATGGCTTCTTCAATCATCAATTTTGGCCTTGGAATGAACTTGCTTTTATAGAAAAAGCTGGCCATCGGCTACCTGTTGGTTAGCCGACATCCAGGGGTCGGTTAACCGACACCCCAATGGTCACTAAACAACGATCATATTTTCAATAATTTGCTGACCAAAATACACTATCGGTTAACCGAACTTGACTTGTCGGTTAGCCGACAGGTGACCAACACCCTAACCGACAGCCCAAAATGTGAAATTTGAAGCTCTCTGGAATTCTAACCGAAACGGTTTTGGTTGAGCTCGGTTCACTGTTGGTTAGCCGACACCTGACCGACAGGCTGATCGACAGCCTTAACAAAATCCCAACTTTTGCATATTTCAAAGTATTTTCTAGTGGGGATCTTTGGGCCAATAAACCAAGCATGGAAACATGATTTAAATCAATCTAAGAGTTTTAAAATCATGAATCATAAAAAGCCTAAAATGATTTGAAACTTTAAAACCAATGGCTAGCTTGATTTATATAATTTTTTTTCAAATTTAAATGCATCCAAGTTTAAAACCAAAACATGCATGAACTATAAGATTTACACGATTTAAAGCAATGCATGAATAAATCAAGATTTCTAAAACATTGCATGTGTGAACAATTCAAATGATGAATAAAATAAATAATGCATCCATCAAATTGCAATATACAAAATCCCTAACAATCCGGTGGGGTGTTGGATCACAAACCGGTAGTGGATGTAGGTATTGAGGCCGAATCACTATAAATCTTTGTGTGATGGTGATTGCTTTGGGGTGATTGTTTATGTTTAGCTTCCGCATATTGTTTGTTTATCATCACAAGTGACTAGTTAGTTTAAAGAATTTAAAATTGGTCACTAAGTAGTAGCTCACCCTATTCACCCCCCTCTAGGGTAAGGATCCCGGACTTTCAATTGGTATCAGAGCCTCGTGCTCTATTTTAGGATCAAGTATTTGTAACTCTTGATAAGGTGTAAAAACCTAGAGTTAGAACCCTAGTTGTGCTTTCATGAAAATCATTAAAATGGATTAAACTATTTTAGAATGTGTAGATTCTTGTGTAGATTCTTCTAGACCCCTCCATCCCACTATTGGAGATTCAAACCTTGAATTTAATGAATCTCAATATGAATTAAAAGAAGAAGAAAATAATGAAAATGAAGATGAACTTCAACAAGCTTATGATGAATTGTATACATTATCCTTAGAGCTTTCCAAGAAGAATAAAAAATTAAAAGAAGAATCTAAAAGGCTAAACAAAGAATTAGTCTCTTCAAAAGAAGAACTTAGAGAGAAAGAAGAAGTAATAAATTGTGTAGACTCTAACTTTATGATCTCTTTGCATAACTTATATAATGCTCAAGATGAACTAAAAGAATTAAAGATAGGTTGTGATAATTTTAATAAAGAAAATTTATATCTAAGAGATCAATTAAAAAGGCAAGATATTAACAACCTTGAATCAAAGTTGACTATCTTTAAGGAAAATTTATCTAATGCTCAAAACAAGATAAATACTCTAGAACTTGGATTCAATGATATTAATGAAATTAAATTTGACTTAAAACTGGCCCATGAAGAACTAAACAAATTTAAGGGAATTGAAAATGAACTAACAAAAGTTCAAAATGAAAATTCACTTGAAAGCTACAAACAAAAGTATGAGTGCAAATTTACCCATAATGAAGAGAAATTTGAAAAGTTATTTAAATTGGGTAAATCACAAAGAGATAGGACGGGTCTTGATTTTGATTGGAATATTTCACATGACCCTAAATTCACCAACACTTTTGTGAAATGTGAGTCCTCATTCTCTATCACTCACACTTCCTTACCCATGTCTAAATGTAATTATTGTGGCATTGAAGGGCATTTTAGGTTTGAGTGCAAACAAAGAAGAAGCTATGTGTCTAAACCCATCTTTGAACCAAAGAAAGTAAAAACAATCTCTATGATGGACAAGACACTAAAAATCAAAGAAGACTCCAAGAAGACTAAACTAGTTAAACCAATCAAAAAGGAGTCTCCTAAGATAGATTCTAAAAAGGTTAAACAAGTGAAACCAAGTATAAAAGAATCTATCAACAAAAAGCTTCTCAACCTACCCCCTTAAATCAACAAATGAAAGAACTTTTGAAGAAAGTTGCAAAGTTAAATTTAAAATTCAAAAGTCAAGTAAAGGGAGAAAATAAGAAGACAAGAAAAATGGCTCAATCCCCTAAGAAGAAAAGCCACCAACCTCAAAAGACTAATCACCAACCTAAGCTAAATTTAGTTAAATCTAAACATCATTTGTGATAAGTCTAAATTGAAAATTTATCAAGTCAAATCTCCTTTAGTTGGTGGGACTTTTAAGATAGACCTCAAAGACCAAACCTCTCAAGACCTTAGGTGGATTCCAAAAATTATATACTTAGTCAAACCTTAAGGACTGGAACCTCTTTGACCAACCTTTTCTTAATAGTTAAATCATATTGTTGGTCATGTTCGTTTACATTTATGTTCTTTCATTAGTTACATTTCTTTAAATGCATTGTTTCTTTATGATCAATTGATTTTGTCTTCTTGTACCATACTAGTTAAAGATCATGGTTTTCAAAATCATTTGATTATAATTTCCTCATGATAGATTTGCTTTCATTTAAGTTATATCACTTGTATTGCATTTCTATACATGATCAATTGATTATGATTTCAAAAGCTTTCATAGGTAAATCTTTCATAATTGATTGATATCACAAATTCATTTGTTTGGATGTCTTAGTAAGATTTTTTTTTTAAAAAAAAATGATTTGAAACATTTTGGATTTTCCATGGTTTTCTAAGTTATACTTTCATATGAAAAATCATTGTTTAAAAAAAATCAACTTGTACGTTTCAGATATGTTAAATCATATAAAATGCAAGTTGAAAAATGATTGTGTCTCATTGATGAGATATGATAATCAAAACTGATTTTCATTATATGCTCTCTAAGTTAGATTTTTTTATATGAAATTCAATTCCTTGTTATACTTGAGTTTCAATTGGTTAGAACATTATAGTTTTTCTTTTCATTTGAGTATATTTTCCAATTGATATCAGGTCATGTTTTAAATCAATTTGTATGAATCTTTATAGTTATATTATTTAGAAAACAAATTGATGATTGATAATGTGTTTTCTTCAAATTCATACTCACTTTGCTCATTGTTGGATTTTGCTTATGACTTGAAGATTGTTTGATTGGAAATGCTTTAAAACATTTTTAGTTATAAACATCAAAGCATGTTCCATGTTCTCATTTCCTTAGCATTTGGTTTTATCTTCTTAGAAATGGAAATGGATGTTGTTACAAACAATTTGCTTCTTTGCTCTTCTAGTTACTTTATTTTATGAGCAAATTGATTTGTATGTCTTTCAGATCATGAAATAGATTTACTTTCTATGCATAGTCTTGTGCATCTTTTCATTGCATAAGTGATAATGTTTCATGATTCTCATAGTACATTTGCTAGATTGGAGATTTTACATGCTAGATCTTGATTTTAGTTGATCCTCTCTATGCAAATGTCTATTAGTTTCTTGTATGGTTGTGCTCTTAGTTATATTCGTAGATACCATACTAGAACTCTCCAATCCATCTTTTGTGCTTTCTAGTTATTATTTGAAATGGATGGTTATGATGTTGATTCATGAGTATTTTCTTAATGATGTCATCTTTATACATGTTTCAGCTTCATAGTAGTGTTCTTAATCATATGCATCTTTTTGAAATACATTTCTTGTATTTCATAGTTATATGTATTGTTTGATGGATCTTATAGATGTTGAATTCATATGATTTGACACTTTTAAAATTGCATGTTTTTCAAAGCTATATCCTTTTATGCAATTTAACATGTTCATCACTAAGCTCATTAGTTATATCTTTAAAAGTGATGAATATTCATTTATGATGCCTGATGGAATTTTATGTTTGTCACATCCATGCTCTTAATCATGTTTTCAAATTCAATTGGTTTCAATTAGTATAATTTTCATTTGATGAATATCCAATTGATGTCATATCTTGAGAATGTGATAGACCATGTACATTGGATTGAACTTGATATTAATATATTTTTGTTCCATGTCATTTTCCATTAGCATCATATTTTTCATGTTTGCCACCTCTCATGCTCACATAGGTAAATCCCATGACCACCATCCTTACGTATTCATAATCTTGTTTGGTTTATGGTTGAGGTAGGCTTCATATTTGACTTCATTTCACTCATCTTGCACATGATAGTCATATTACATGATTGGATGAAATGATTTCAAAATTTTCATAGCATATGATTTTCATAGTTATATTGATTGATGCTATGTTTAGTAAAACCCCATTACATCATCGATAGCTCTAATTTGGATTAATCCTAATAGTTATATTCTTTCTAACTCCATTTTAGAGTGATTGAATTAATAGTCATATCATTAAATCTCAATTGCTATTTTTAATTCAATTGATATCCATGATTGCTTTTCTCCATGGCCTTGCCCTTTATATTTGTAATTTGATCAAATTGATCTTTATAGTCAATTATTATTATCAATTGGAATCTAATCCTTCTCTTAAAGTTAACCGTCAATTGGTTAAACCATCTTCTCCTTGCATCAAATAGTTAAATCTATGTCAAAAGGTTGACAAAAGGAGATAATGGATTGAGGGGGAGAGTATTAGTTTTGATCAAATTCACTCTAATATGGCTCTATACCCTTATAACTTGCTTCCCATACATGATACCTTGTTAATGTATTTCATTTTCAATTTGTTTTGATTAATAGGTGCTACTAAAAGGTATGGTCGACACTTCCAAAATCGCAGGGAAGCGACATTTCGTCGATACTTGCAAAAACCTAAAAACCGTGGAGACGCAACATTTCAGTTGATATCCACAACCCAAATTTCAAAGGTTCGAAAAAACATAAAAATCGTGGAGACGTAACATTTCAGTTGATATCCACAACCCAAATTTCAAAGGTTCAAAAAAACCTAAAAACCGTGGATTTGCAACATTTCAGTTGATATCCACAACCCAAATTTCAAAGGTTCGAAAAAACAAAGAAATTGTGGAGATGCAACATTGTAGTTGATATCCATAACCCATAGGCTCGAGAAAACCGTAAATTTCAAAAATCTTGGGGAAACGACATCAAGTCAGTACCCGTAAAATCAATTTTTTTTTAAAAGCAAGGAAGCGACATTCCATCGATACTTGCACCCAAATCCGTGAGGATGCGACATTCCATTGATACTCATAATCGAATGAGCAAGGATGCGACATTCCATTGATACTCACAATCGAATGAGCAAGGATGCAACATTCCATCGATACTTGCAAGACCATTCAGCAGGGAGACGACTTTTAGTCGATACTTGCATTTTTTAAAACCAAAACCGGCTATAAATGCCATCAAAACAGGCTATAAATGCCACAAACCGGCTATCAATGCCACAAAACAAACCGGCTATCAATGCCATAAAACAAAACTGGCTATTGTTGACACCAAAAATGTCACTTTGCCTTTCCAAGATCCAAAGAGCTACATGAAGTCGCAACCTGCCATAAATAGGCAATGCTGCTTCCAAAAATCAAATCTTGTCAGAATCAAACAAAAACTGCAAGATTCATCCAGACAGCCAAAAGAGGAGTACACAAGAAGTTTCAAGCCATTTCAAGATCATTTGGCCTAACTTCGCTTCTCCAACAGCCAAATCAAGCCTCTCGGTGGTAAAGCTCTCCGGGACCATGGTTTCCAAGACAGAACCTATGGATCATCTTAAAATGACTCCAATAGGTTCCCTGTCAAATTTCAAGTCAATCGGACATCGGTTGACCGCACATCAAACCGCGACATCTTCATCGCGACAAAAAGCAAGTCTACAGGTGATGGGACCCCAAACGGCTTCAAAACTCAAACAAAAGCCTATGGTTGGTCTTATTTATTGCTCAGGAGGCTTCACACCAAATTTCAGGTCATTCCGACATCGTTTGACCCAGTTTCAGCTTCTGACAGGAAATCGGCAACTCTGCGCGACAAAGTCTTCGGCTTTCTCAGGAAATTGGAAACTTTGCAAAATAAAATGCAAGGATTCTCATCAGGTTTCCTACAAAGAAATCAGGCCAATAAATGATCAAAATGTCAAAGAAAAGTACAGAAGAAAAAAGAATAAAAAAAGAGCAAAAACGGACGCAAAACGGGACCAAAAAGGGGGAAAACCCCCCAGGGTCGCAGACCCCTGCGACCCTGGGCCAGGGTCGCAGGCCCCTGCGACCCTGGCCCAAGGTCGCAGGCCCCTGCGACCCTGGGCCAGGGTCGCCGGCGACCATGGACCCCGGGGTCGCCGGGAAAGCCCCGGAAACCCCGGTTTTCGCCGTTTTTTTCGCGATTCGAGGGGTCCAGCCTCTGGTACTTTCCAAAATTCATGCTTTTGAGACACCAAGTCCTCTGATATCCGTCCAAAACACGGGTAAATCATCAAGAGTATCAAAGACAGTATTGATCGCCACCCGGTCAACCAAAAAAAAGTGTGCTTTCCACCCGACCGATCGAGAAATCGACAGGACAGATGGCACCGACCCGCTGTTGGCAACAAGCACCTGAAATTACATGGTCATCTGATGTCGATCTACATGAAGATCCATCGATGATCATCGACAGAAGAATTCCAAAAGACGTGGCACGGCCCGCGACTCTTCAGCTGCTCGGCGACCACTTAATGCGATTAATTGACTAGCTTTATTACAGTCATTAATCCATTTCTTTGGACGGCCCAATCAGAAGCAAGCATTCGGGAGTTACAAGTCAAGAGATTCATGGCATTTAACCCATGAAACTCCTCCCATCATGGCGATTAAAGGCGATTAAATGCCCTCAATCTCCTCCGGCCAATCAGAAGCCAAGAAAAAGGAGTTACAAAATAAACAATTCAATTTTGTAACTCCTCCCATTATGCGGCTTAATGACATTAAAAGCCCATAAACCCACCTAAAAGGCTACCTAAAAGCCTATAAATAGGAGGGCTCTCCAAGAAGAAAGAACATCAGAAAGATCAGAAAAACACACAACAAACATCAGACAGCAGTCAGAAATCCAGAGAAAAGAAAAAGAGAGAAAACTCTGCGGAAGTTCTACACCGGCCACCGCAACAAGGTGACAAAAGTCCCTTGGGGGGTACCCCCCCAAGGTCCTTGCCTTCTCCTCCTGCCTCCAATGGCTTAGATGTGGCTTTTCAGCCCGTCTACTCGGTTTTTTATTGGACATAGGACCTTCCTTTGGTCTTTGTCTTCTAAAAACCCGAGGTTATAGCCAAGCCAAGTGAATCAAATAGCATCCTCTGTTCTCATCTGCATGGATGATGGCGAAGCCCACATATGGCTTGCGACCGTCAATCTAAACGAGTCCTCCACAATCTCCTGAGAAGTTAGATCCTCCTTTTCTTGCTTTTCATTGTAGTTTGTATTTTTTCAAAAGAGACAAAAATCACAATTCTTGTCTTTCATTATTGATAAGGATTGTAAATCGGCTATAAACGCCAAAATCGGCTATAAACGCCAAAAATCGGCTATAAACGCCAAAATCGGCTATAAATGCCAAAAAAATCGCCTTTCACGGCAAATCAAGAAAAATGTCTCTTTTCTTAAATATATGTGCAATGGAAAACTTGAAAGAAGTTGATTTCCTTTTTACTTGCGAAGGTTGATTTCCGGATCAGCACTTGTAATTCCAAGTAAAAATAGAAAATCTGGCACACCCAAAAAAAAAGAAATGTTGATGCACGCCCCTGCCCCCCGGTTACGAAAGGGTCGGACCCGACGGACTCCCACGTCCGCCGACCTCGGTAGGAACTCGAGCAGGAGCGCGGTCCATCAAGCTGGCACACCCGGTGGGACTCGTTTATTTGAGAACACGATGCTAGAAATGAAATATTTGCATATCATATATTTTGCTCTATGCTTATATTTCTTTTCTCAATTCATTGGCTACTTTATAATTGGTGGCCTATGTTGAATTCCGCAAAAAAAAAAAATGAGATGAGATTTTTTGTTTGGAAATTTCTAATTCTTTGAATTTATTTCCACTCTTTCTCTTTTCAAAAAAAAAAATATAAAAAAAATCAGATTTGTCATTTTTGGATTCAAAATTGAGAAACCTTGATCCGTTCCTATCGTTCATCGCGCTTGCAGAAATGTTGAGCCTGTTCGACTAAGGTTTTGGGCCATGGTTTCTCTTCGATGAGTTCATTAAAAATCTAAAAAAAAAATTTAAAAAAAAATCAGATTTGTCATTTTTGGATTCAAAATTGAGAAACCTTGATCCGTTCCTATCGTTCATCGCGCTTGCAGAAATGTTGAGCCTGTTCGACTAAGGTTTTGGGCCATGGTTTCTCTTCGATGAGTTCATTAAAAAATCAAAAAAAAATATATATATATATATAAAAAAAAAAATTTTTTTAGATTTCTCAATTTGGATTCAAAATTGAGAAACCTTGATCTGTTCCTATCGTTCATCGCGCTTGCAGAAATGTTGAGCCTGTTCGACTAAGGTTTTAGGCCATGGTTTCTCTTCGATGAGTTCATCAAAAAAAAAATAATAAAAAATATATATATATATAAAAAAAAAAAATTTTTTAGATTTCTCAATTTGGATTCAAAATTGAGAAACCTTGATCTGTTCCTATCGTTCATCGCGCTTGCAGAAATGTTGAGCCTGTTCGACTAAGGTTTTGGGCCATGGTTTCTCTTCGATGAATTCATAAAAATAAAAATAAAATAAAAAAAATATATATATATAAAAAAAAAAAAGACATAGACCACTAAGGTTAAACCAACTGTGTTTTTTGATCATGGTTGATTCAAAGAAAAGCCTTGTCCAGAGTGTGGAGACAGCTTGACTGTTCTAGGCAAGGGTCCTCCAAACGGGTTCATTAAGTAATCCTACCCTTACCTGGGGGCAATTCTATCAATCAAGATTTCATAAGACCGGGTTAGGAGGCCTATGTGTACTCTCTCGTCTTTTAAATAAAAAAAATAAATAAAAAAAAAATATAAAAATTTTAAAATAAAAAATAAAAATAAAAAAAAAATTTCAAAAAAAAAATCTTAAAAAAAAAATTAATAAAAATAAATAAAAAAAAAGAAAGATTTTTTTAAAAAAAAAAAAAAAAAAAATCTTTAAAAACTTCAAAAAAAAACTTCCGTCATTTTGGGTTTAGATTGGAGAAATCTTGGTCTTCTCCTTTCTGAGCACTGGCGCTCGCGGAAATCGCTGAGCCCGTGTTCAGATTGGAGTGCCTTTTGCTCTCTTTGATGAACCCGATATTGGCCTTTCAAAAGAAAACTCGTCATTTTTAGATTCAGATCCGAGAAATCATGGTTCATTTCTTTCTGAGCACTGGCGCTCGCGGAAATCGCTGAGCCCGTGTTCAGATTGGAATACCATCTGCTCTCTTTGATGAATCCAATCTTGACCTTTCAAAACAGAGAATCTCATCTCATAGATGCGGTCTCAAAACATTTGTGTCTAGCGGTACTAGTACGCCCTTTCAGGGTCTACTGTATTGCGACCGGCACATCTGTAACTCCAACTTTATATTCTTCAACCTCGAGCAAGCTCTGCTTCTCGATAAGTCGAATTTAAGTTCACAATTGCTTCTAGCAGTCACTGGGATGCCCATTCTGGGCTTACCACACCTGCGATCAGAACAATTGTACCCTCTATGGCATTTTGCCTTCCTCATATTGCTTGGGTCATCTACCTCGAGCAATTTGAAAAGACGAAACCATAGAACTTCCCATTTATGATCATTATATTCTTGTGATTACTAATGGATGTGGTCTTGTTTCAGAAATTTTCGAAAAAAACTAACAATGGCAGCTTCACTAACCATTACTTTCGACGAAAGCAAGCACCAACTCATGCTTCAACAGAAGCAAACCACGCGCACCTACAAGCGCCCCATCAGCTGCCGAAGTGTCAACTCCCTCGGCAACTCTGTGAACTCCGGGTCGACCTCGACTCCCCGGACTATCGTCTTCGGGACGCTGGGACCATTCCCACTTCCTGAGGAACAAGCTGCTCCCTCCAAGAAGCAGAAACTCGCCTCTCAACATGTCACTACCGTGACACCAAAGGCGAGTACAAGAAGGCCTGAAGCCCGTGGCAGCACCACGAAGCCTCAACCTGCAAACAACCAGGTCTACCCCAAGACTTGGTCCCCAAGACCTTCACCAAAACAAAGAAGGTCCCAGGCATCCACTAAGCCAGCATTCCTGGCCCCACTCAAGGAGAACCAGTTCTATCCTCTTGCTTACATGAAAGAGGAGAGACCCATCTCCAACCTGACTTCAAAGTCATCCCAGCATGAGCCGGCTTGTTCTTACAAGCCCAAAATCAAGTCATGCATCACAAGGCCTCCACAAGCATCTGCTAAGGCCTACAAATCTGCAGTTCGACCCTTCATATCTACAGGGGCCGAACTTCACAAGTTCAAAGCTTCGCTGCAACTGGCGAAGGATAGGGTTCGCATCCTGTCCTTGCCCAGCTACAAAGAAGACAGACTCGGCTGCTGCGCCCGAGGGAGCACATCCTTCATTGTCAAAGCCCAGTCAGAGCTGACCGAAGCTCAAATTGCTCGTCGTATACGCCGCCGCGCGTCGTACCGACAAAAGAGACTACAGAAGCAAAGGACTCAGCCTCCCACACTTCAAGTCTCTCCTAAATGGGTCGAAAAAGAAAGACCCAACCAAGTTGCTGCCGTCCATATGGTTGGAAAAACCAGAAGGCGCCAAAAATCAGCAACAAAAATCCATGTCCGACGTCCAATGACCCGCAGCGTCTCAAGGACAAGAAGACATTCAGAAGAATCCCCTGCTCCTTCAAGCAAAGGACAGCAGAGTGATCCTTCCTCAAGCTCCTCTTCAAAAAGAATGAGCCCCAGCTCAGTCACCAGGACAGTTTCTTCGTTCGAATCACGAAGGATGAATGTCTTGGCTACAAATTCTGAGCCACCACCCCGCAATCCACCTCCAGAAGATGCGATTACCCGCATCCAGCAGTTGGAACAGGGCCAGCAGAGGATTGAAACTCTGATGGAAAACCTTCTCCTCGCCTTCCAAAATCAGGCGAACAATGAACCTCCTCCGAATCATCAAGACGACGAGGTAAATAGAGAAGAAAATGAGTCACGCGCCCTTACCAAAAAGGACGTAGACGGTATCCTCGCCAAAGCAAAAGAAGAGGATATACTCAAAGAGCATGGGATCAAGCCACCATATCCCTTATGGATGGACTCGGTCCCGTTCCCCACCAAATTCAAGCATCCTACTCTCCAAACATATACGGGGAAAGGATCAGCCAGACAGCACGTCATCCACTTCAAGATCTTGACGGGAGCTATCGCGGATCAAGATGCACTCAAGATCCGCCTCTTTGCAAGTACCCTAAAAGGTACGGCCTTCGATTGGTACTCCACTCTGCCGGAGGACTCAATCCAAAACTGGGCCATGCTAGAGACACGCTTCCTCACTCACTTCAAAGGTGAAGATCATCCCGCTACCATGGCTCAGCTGTGCAGCCTAAAACAGGGGGAGAATGAGTCAACATATGACTTCATTCACAAGTGGAAAGCAATGGCATACAAATGCTCTGATGTATTGCCACAAGCGTCGCTAGTCGACATCTGCCGAAACAACATGAGAGCCAGAATCCGCTCCATGATCATCGGCAACAATCAAAAAACCTGGGAGAACTCCTAGAAGCTTCCATGGAAGCTGAAACGGTGATTAAAGACCTCAACAGTCAGAAATCATCAAGAAAAGAGCCAACCGCCATTGCAACCTCTAAACCAAAGAAGAAAGAGGTCCTCAATGTGCAGACCAAGCCAGCTCCTCAGCCACCAAAGAAAGCTGAAAACAAAGCTGCTGGTAAGAGACCTGAACTCTCTAATGCCTTCAAAGAACGAGTAGAGAAGAAATACCCGTTTGATGAAGATGTTGATGAAATCTTCGGGGCTCTTGTGGCAAATGGCAAGCTCACCTTGCCTGAACCAAAAAGACCGGGTGATGTTGGCAAAACCAACGATCCTCGGTACTGTCCATACCACCAGATGATCTCGCATCCTCTCAATCAATGCTTCGTTGTGAGAGAGAAAATAAATGAGATGTGGAAAAACGGAGTCATCACCTTTGACAAAAACTATGGGTCTGCCTCCGTCAACATGGTGACATGTGGACAAACATCAAGATCACCGAAGAAGAAGATCACTACTTCCTTCAAGGTGATAAACTCAATCGAAGCGTCCGAGGAACTGGTTCCTTACCCGACACCAGACGGACAACCGATATGGGTACATCCCGATCTCCTGGAAGATGAAAATTGGGAGGTCGTGAAAATAAAGCCTACAGCTCAACAGCGAAGGCAGGCTAGGAAACATCTACTCAAGCTCAAACGGCAAGAGAAAACCCAGCAAAAACTAGAGGTCAAAGAAAAGGCAGAGGCTTCCTCTACCGCTTCACTGGAGGTAACAAAAACATCCCTTCCAGAGACTTCAAAGGGGGTAAGGAAATTCACTCTCAGTGATTTCATGCCACCTCAATTCAGAGAAGCCATGCAGGAGACATCATACTCTTGCAATTCGGTAGTTGGATTCTCCATTGATGGATACGAGTCCAGCGACACCGATGATGGATTCGAACCCAACTACACAGATGAGTGGGAGGAGTCCCTTGAAACAGGAGAATATCTCTCCGATGAAGAATGGGTTCCTGAGTCTCATCTTATGCCAGTAATCTGGTATAACCCCCTACAGCCACAAGGATCCTGCTGATGATGAAGAAGACCAAGAGGCTGTACAAGAAAATGCTGCTGACCCAGCACCTCTCATCACTCCAGTGGAAATCAACAATGTTGAGCCACAAAGAGATGATGAAGAAGAAGATCTGGCTCCTATGCCTGATCTTGAAGAATATGCAAGGATCTTGCAGCGACTCGCTCTAGAACAAGAGCAAGAACGCGTCAACGAGCCTCCTCGCAATCCAGAGCCTGAAGTCCCTGAAGACCACCAGGCCCTAAGGAAGCTTTCAAGTATGACTTGATTGAACACTTCAAGCACATACCTGCACGTCTACACATCCTAGATTTGTTGCGAATGTCTCCGCACACTCGTGATAATCTCATCTCAGAATTACAAAAACTGAATGAGGATGTCGACAAACATGCCCCGCAAGTCCTCCAAATTGAAATGGATTACCGGGTCAAAAACTCAGAAGCCTCCTCAAAGGGAGAAAAGAAGAAAACTGAGGGATCATGCATTGAATGCCTCTCGGTTAAAAAAGCAGCCAGTGCAACCATCGCCTTCACAAAGGACGACCTCCTACTTGGCGAAACCAGGCATAACCGACCCCTGTACTTCACAGGGTATATCAAGGAAATGCCTATGCATAGAGTTCAGATAGACCCAGGTTCTGCACTCAACCTTATCTCCACATCGGCTCTTGAAGAGTTGGGCATCCCACCCAGCAAACTGAGCCACACATCTGTATCTATCTTTGGATACGATGGGAGTACTCAAAGGCCTATCGGCAAAATCAGGTTCAAATTGCAGATCGGTGATCTTATCTCTGAGGTCACAGTGTATGCAATAAAGACCCCTTCATGCTACAACATCCTTCTCGGACGCCCTTGGATCCATGAGAATGGTGTTGTCCCTTCAACTCTACATCAATGCATCAAGTTTGTTGGCAACGACGGCATGATACATCGAGTCTTTGCGGATAGAAAACCCTTCAAAGGTAAAGAAATCCACTTCGCAGACTCACAGATGTATGAAGGTGAAAAGGAAGAAGAGGAGAAGCATACAGCATCCTTTGCCGAAAATCTCCAGAAAGATAAAGGCAAAGCTCCTCAACAATCACCGGAAGAAAACAAACCATCCGGTAAATCTGAAGAGAGCATGCAAACTCCCTTCATCATCTCCCTCAAATCTTCAAAGCCTTTGGTCATCACAACTAAAGTGAAGAAGGCAAAACAAAAGCCTGGGGGCAAATTTGTTGTCTCTTTCGTGTCTATCATGCAAGACACGGACTCGGATTCAGAGCCAGAAGACGATACATCGTCAAGCCAAGCTGACACTCAGCAAGTTCAGCCTGCTCTTACTCCAATGGAGACAACTTCTGACATAGAAGATCCTACGTCAGCTTCCTTCGTTGTTCCAGCAACTTCAGCAAAGGAAAAACCGATCTTCTTTCATAGATCGGATGCTTCTTCATCAAACTCCATGCTTGAACCTTTCCAAAATAAAGGTACGCCTCAACTATCCTTATACAGTTCTGTGGCACAAGCTATTATGAAGAAAATGGGCTATGACGCTCAAAACCCAGTCGGTTTGGGAGAAGGGCGCGGTATTCTCACACCATTGGGGCCCGTCTTGACCAAAAGCCAGCTGGAAGATTGGAGACTCTACGGCTATATAGAAAAGTCTTCACACGGGTTAGGGTATGATCCTGACACTCCCTTGAGACAGTTGACACAAAGGCTTAAAAGTCAATATGCTGACCAAGCCTCAACATCTCAAGTCCATGAAGACATCGATCTCCCTGGATATCTCTTTGATGAGTCACCTGACAAAGATCCAGGAAGCTCATCCAATTGGTACGATTTCTCCGAAAATGAAGAGGAGTTGTCCGATGGAACAGACGTGTGGACTTCTGACTCAGAAGAACCCTCATCTCCAAAAGAAGTAGCCTACTTTGACTCGGTTTCAACAGGCGATTGGGATCATCTCATAGCAAGCCTTGGGAAAATTACCGATCAAGAAGACCCGTGGAAAGGAACAAAACCTTGGTCTGGAAATGCCCTTGAAACCCCAGAAGGTTTCGTTGAGCTGGAAGCCTCCGAAAATATTGTGGAGGAACCACCTTCGAACCTTCCAACAGAAGATCCTGTTCAAAAGATAGACTTGGGAACACCAGATAACCCACGTCCTGTATTCATAAGCAAGAATATAAAGGATGATGAGTTACCCGAGTATATCGCTTTTCTTCGTGAGTTCGTTGATTGCTTTGCATGGTCTTATGCTGAAATGCCAGGCTTAGACCCCAAAATAGCAGTTCACAAACTCAATCTTCAAGAAGACATCAAGCCTGTCAAGCAAGGCCAAAGAAGATTCCGTCCAGATGTGATGGATAAAATTGAACAAGAAGTTCAAAAACTCAAAAGCGTCGGCTTCATCCGTGAGGAACAACATCCTGAATGGTTGGCCAACATTGTCCCCGTGACAAAGAAAAATGGGCAGATCAGGGTCTGTATTGACTATAGAGACCTGAATGGCGCATGCCCAAAAGATGAATTTCCGCTCCCCATACCAGAGGTAATGATTGATAATACCTGTGGATTCGAGCGAATGACATTCATGGATGGCTTCTCTGGCTACAATCAGATAAAGATGCATCCTGAGGATGAAAAACATACATCCTTTCGAACCCCATTTGGCGTGTATTGCTACACTGTCATGCCATTCGGTTTGAAGAATGCTGGTGCCACATATCAGAGGGCTATGATGAAAATATTCCAAGATATGCAGCACAAGACGGTTGAATGTTACGTTGATGACCTCGCCGTCAAAAGCAAAAGAAAAGAAGATCATCTCGAAAACCTTCGAGAAGTCTTCCTCCGGCTTCGCAAACACAAACTGCGAATGAATCCATTGAAATGCTTCTTCGGCGTCTCGTCGGGTAAGTTCCTCGGATTCTTAGTTCGGAAAGCTGGAATAGAGCTTGACCCCATAAAAGTCAAAGCCATTCTAGAAATGCCCTCTCCAAGAACCTTGAGAGAACTCAAAGGGCTTCAAGGGAGATTGGCCTACATCAGACGGTTCATCTCCAATCTTTCAGGGAAATGCCGTCCATTCTCCCGGTTGATGAAAAAAGGTGTAAACTTTGTTTGGGATGCTGACTGTGAAGCTGCTTTCCAAGACATCAAGTCATACCTGACAAAACCTCCAGTGTTAGCTGCTCCTACCACTGGAAAACCATTCATCTTGTACACAAGAGCCCTTGATCACTCTCTGGGAGCTCTGCTTGCGCAAGAAAATGATCAAAGAAAAGAAGCTGCTCTATATTACCTCAGCCGCATGCTAGTAGGTGCAGAGCATCGCTACTCTCCAGTCGAAAAAGAATGTCTTGCAGTGATGTTCGCCGTACAAAAACTGCGTCACTACTTGCTTTCCAACACAGTCTACCTGGTCTCGAGGGTCAACCTCTTGAAGGTCCTTGTCACAAAGGCAGGTTCTCTCAATGCTCGACTGGCAAAATGGTCCATCCTTCTGTCACAATTTGATATTAGGTATGTACCACAAAAAGCAATCAAAGGGCAAGCTCTAGCAGACTTCCTCGCAGAGCATCCATTGCCTAAAGATTCTCCACTCAGAGATGATCTCCCAGACGAACCAGTCTACAATGTGGAGACTTTCTCACAAAGTGCCTCCTGGGACATGTACTTTGACGGTGCAACCAGGACAAATGAAAAAAGACAGCTGATCTCGGGAGTTGGCATCCTCTTTGTTAGCCCCGACAAATACATGGTTCCACACGCTTTCTCGCTACTGGAACCATGCACAAACAATGCAGCTGAATATCAAGCTCTGATCTTAGGATTGGAACTCGCCATCGAATCCGGTATCACTATGCTGGAAGTCTTTGGAGACTCTCAACTGATCGTCAACCAGATGAATCAGAAATTTGAAGTCAGGAAGCCAGATTTGCTGCCCTACTACAACAAGGCACAATCACTTCTGCAAAAGTTTGACATCTGTCACATCACCCACATTCGTAGAGGTGAAAACATACGTGCAGATGCCCTAGCCGGACTTGCCGCATCCATGGCAATCCAGGAAGGGGAAAACATGCAAGTCACAGTGTGCGAAAGAAGAATCCTTCCTCCTCTTAACACACACCAAGCAGTTGCTGAATGCCACCAAGTGGTCGGAAGTCGGATTTCAATCCTTCAAACTTCAATTGGCGACTGGAAGGATCCGTTCATTGATTACATTATGTTCAGAATCCTACCTGAAGATCCAAAAGAACGGGTAAGCATCCAAAGGCGAACCCCAAGCTTCCATTTGGATATTCCATCAAAAATCCTTTACAGGAAATCCTTCAACGGAGTACTTCTACGCTGCTTATGACAACAAGAAGCTGAAGAAACACTCAAAGAAGTTCATGCTGGTCTTTGTGGAGCTCATCAGGCTGGACCTAAGCTCTATGATCAGATAAAAAGGTTAGGATATTACTGGCCTACCATGGTAGCTGACGCAATGCAATTTGCTAAGCGCTGCCAACAATGCCAAGTTCATGGAGATTACATTCACATGCCTCCAGAATGGCTGCATCCTACAGCGATCTCATGGCCTTTCGAAGCCTGGGGTATGGACATCATAGGTCCTATTTCTCCCCCTTCAAGCAAAGGTCATCGCTTCATCTTCGCCGCTACGGATTATTTCTCCAAGTGGTCAGAAGCATTTGCGTTTAACGAAATGAAGACCTCATCAGTCCTTCAGTTCCTGCGCACCAACATCATTTGTCGTTTTGGCATACCCAAAAGATTCGTCCATGATAACGGACCACAGTTCCGGGATCATCGATTCTACAGGTTCTGCGACAAATACAAAATTCAAAGCTGTCCTTCGACTCCATACAATCCGGCAGCAAACGGGTTAGCAGAAGCTTTCAACAAGACACTCTGCAAAATCCTCAAAAAAATGGTCTCTAATCACAAAAGAGACTGGAGCGACAAAATGTCTGAAGCTTTGTGGGCCTATCGAACCACCGTTCGAGGACCAACCCATAGCACACCATTCTCCTTGGTCTATGGATGCGAAGCTGTCGTGCCCTTGGAAGTACAAATTCCTTCCTTGAGGGTATCCTTGCAAAATGACATGACTCAAGAAAGCAATGTCAAATTGCGACTCCATGAGCTGGACAATCTCGATGAGAGACGGCTCGAAGCTCAACAAAGCATTGAACTTTACCAAGCACGTATGGCAGGATCTTTCGATAAAAAGGTCAGACAACGCGCCTACAAAAAGAATGACTTGGTTCTTGCGGTAAAAAGACCAATGGTCTTCGCTCACAAGTCCAAAGGCAAATTCGAGCCAAAATGGGAGGGACCCTACGTCATCGACAAAGTTTTCTCCAATGGCGCATACGCACTCCTAAACATGGAAGGTGACAGATGTATGCTGCCCATCAATGGCAAGTTCTTAAAGCGGTACTACCCTTGAAGACTTACCCAACTGGGTAAGAGCAATGCCTGTACGGCCAAAACCGGTTTCCAGGTACACGCTCGCTAAACCCACCCTTTTTTAGAATTTTCATATCAAATGTTGAAATTTCTAGAAATCTAAAAACAATGCTTACTTTCATCGTTTCATTGTTCAACAAAAATTCAAGTTTAGGAACCTTTCCCTAACTTGACCAAAATTTTCAACCCTTGAACCCAAAATTCATGGTTTGAAACAAAATCCGGATTCAGGGATTTCCACCCTAGTCCACCCTGCCTTTTACCGCCAAAATGGTTTTAGGTCAAAACTTATGACCCTCGTGTCTTTAAACAAAAAAAAAAATGGTTTTTCAAAAACCCGCGAGGAAGCGACACTTAATCGATACTCGCACAAATCGGAAGCAAGCGAACCACGTTCGACACTTCCAAAATCGCAGGGAAGCGACATTTCGTCGATACTTGCAAAATCCAAAACCGTGGAAACGCAACATTTCAGTTGATATCCACAACCCAAATTTCAAAGGTTCGAAAAAACCTAAAAAAAAAAAAAAAAAAAAAAAAACTGTGGAGACGCAACATTTCAGTTGATATCCATGACCCAAAGGTTCGAGAAAACCACAAATTTCAAAAAATCGTGGGGAAACGACATCAAGTCAGTACCCGCAAAACCAAAATTTTTGAAAAGCAAGGATGCGACATTCCATCGATACTTGCACCCAAATCCGCGAGGATGCGACATTCCATCGATACTCGCAACCGAATGAGCAAGGATGCGACATTCCATCGATACTTGCAAGAACATTCAGCAGGGAGGCGACTTTTAGTCGATACTTGCATTTTTGAAAACCAAACCGGCTATAAATGCCATCAAAACAGGCTATAAATGCCACAAACCGACTATCAATGCCACCAAAACAAAACCGGCTATCAATGCCACAAACAAAAAAAAAAAAACTTGGATTTCAAAAACGGCTATCAATGCCACCAAAAACCGGCTATAGATGCCACAAAACAAATTCGGCTATCAATGCCACCAAAATTGGCTTCCATGCCACAAACAAAAACCTGGCTTTCATGCCAAAACAATCATTTGACAAAAGATTTTCACAAAATGACAACCTTTTGATCAAATCCCATTTAGCAATTACTTTTATCACAAAAAGATTCAAGTAAGCGTAGGGATAACAAAAAAATCAATCCCATTTAGCAATTACTTTTATTACAAAAAGATTAAAGTGAGCGTAGGGATAACAAAAAAAAAAAGAAAGTGTTCACAAGCACTACAAAAAAAAGAGTACCAAAAAAAATACATGTGGTACCAAAAAAAAAAAGAAAGTGTTCACAAGCACTACAAAAAAAAAAGAGTACCAAAAAAAACACATGTGGTACCAAAAAAAAAATAATAAGAGAATGTTCACAAGCACTGCAAAAAAAAAAAAAGAGAAGGATGGTTTCTGTATACAGGAGCTCAATCAAAGATGGTCTCCAGCCAAGAGTTCAACTCCCCAAGCAAACTCTTAGCCTCAGCTGTCAAGGATTCCAAGGCACGCTTCTTCAGGAACTTGCCATGAGATGCTGGAGTGGGCTGTACTCCTTCTCTCACACCAGGAAGCTTACCTCGAGCAGCTTGCCATTGTTTATCCTCATCAGACTTCCTTTTGAGAACCCGTTCGGCATCTGCAACCTGGTGAATCAGGACACTCTCCCTGTCGCGAGCTTCTATTATGGCAGTCCACTTGGCAGCGACTTGTGCCTGCAGAAGCTCAAGACGTTTCCTGGCCTCATCGACCTCCCTATCAAGGATGTTAAGGTCATGTGTCAGCTCGATGATGGTTAGCTCTTCTCTATTCCTCTTTCGGACTGCCACCTTCTTGCTTTCTGTAGCCTCATACTTAGCCTTATCAGCAGGGTCCAGGAACATCTCCTTGAAGAACTGGTCATCAGCCAAACTCACGGTCTCAAACCACTTGTCACCCAGTGCAATGATCCTATCAACGATCGCCCTGGCACCTGTGACATCCAGACCAGCCTCTTCAGCATCACTGAGAATCTCCTGCACATGCTGGATCATGCCAAATCCGACTTCCAAGTGCCCAGAAAGGAGAGTCTCAATCCAAGAGCGCACAACTCGCACCACCACCTTCTTCGCAAAAAGAAGAGATGGCCCAGCTGAGGATTCGCCCAACTCCGTTGGTCGGCTACTCATGTCATCATCTGTTGAAAGAGTAACAAAAGAACTCTCTCCAGCTGAAGCTGCTCCTGCTCGGGAAGGAATCTCAGCGCGAGGAATCTCCTCAATATTGTCAGAGCTGGTCCCAGGAATCTCTACCTCTGGATCAACCTCTGGCATCTCTTGCTCTGGAAGCAACGGATCCTCCTCTGCCACTTCAAAACCTGCAAAGGAAACACAAAAAGGTATGAATATGACCCTGTTTGAAAATCATTATCAGAGTTATAACTACAAAATACCTTCTTCTACGACTGGCGGAACACTCTCTTCCTCGATGAACTCATCGGAAGCATCATCAACATTTGCGTCCATCGATGGTTCAAAGTCATCAGAACCCTGTGGCAAGTCAGCTGACAAAAAAAAAAAAAAAAAAAAAAAAAAAAAAAAAAAAAAAAAAGAAAAAAGAAGAAAGAAGAAATTTTTTTTTGGGCTTTTAGTCAAAGAGAAATCCCTCTTACCAAGAGCATACAAAAATGGTTCCATGCCTCTTTTGAGTTGATTGGACCATACAAAAGAAAATTCCAAGCCCTATGAGCTTCCAAAAATCAAACCATCCAGCCTCATCTACCAAATTGAGCCAAAATCTTGAAATTGACATTTCACAAAAATCAAACCAAATCCTGGTCCCCTAACCTGCCACATACAGCCTGTTAGGGTCACAAGACCAAAACCAAAAACCAAAACCTGATCCCCTAACTTGCCACATACAGCCTGTTAGGTCACAAGATCAAAACCAAAATTGATCCCCCAACATTCCACATACAGCTTGTTGGGTCACACGATCAAAACCAAACCCGACCCCCTAACCTGCCATATATAGCCTGTTAGGTCACAAGGTCAAAACCCAAATCCACATCCCTGATGTCATCTTCAAAACTTTGCCTTGAGATGGTACGTGATCCCTTTCACCACCATAAAATTCCCCTGGAAGCTCAAAAGGCTACAAAATACCAAAAAGAAAGACTGCTCAAAGACTCTTGGTCAAGTCACAGGCTCTCCTTCAAAAAAAATCTCTTCGAGGCACATCGACTACAAAAGTTAAGCAACTCGCCGCTGTACCTCGAGGGGGCATTTGTTGACACCAAAAATGTCACTTTGCCTTTCCAAGATCCAAAGAGCTACATGAAGTCGCAACCTGCCATAAATAGGCAATGCTGCTTCCAAAAATCAAATCTTGTCAGAATCAAACAAAAACTGCAAGATTCATCCAGACAGCCAAAAGAGGAGTACACAAGAAGTTTCAAGCCATTTCAAGATCATTTGGCCTAACTTCGCTTCTCCAACAGCCAAATCAAGCCTCTCGGTGGTAAAGCTCTCCGGGACCATGGTTTCCAAGACAGAACCTATGGATCATCTTAAAATGACTCCAATAGGTTCCCTGTCAAATTTCAAGTCAATCGGACATCGGTTGACCGCACATCAAACCGCGACATCTTCATCGCGACAAAAAGCAAGTCTACAGGTGATGGGACCCCAAACGGCTTCAAAACTCAAACAAAAGCCTATGGTTGGTCTTATTTATTGCTCAGGAGGCTTCACACCAAATTTCAGGTCATTCCGACATCGTTTGACCCAGTTTCAGCTTCTGACGGGAAATCGGCAACTCTGCGCGACAAAGTCTTCGGCTTTCTCAGGAAATTGGAAACTTTGCAAAATAAAATGCAAGGATTCTCATCAGGTTTCCTACAAAGAAATCAGGCCAATAAATGATCAAAATGTCAAAGAAAAGTACAGAAGAAAAAAGAATAAAAAAAGAGCAAAAACGGACGCAAAACGGGACCAAAAAGGGGGAAAACCCCCCCAGGGTCGCAGACCCCTGCGACCCTGGGCCAGGGTCGCCGGCGACCATGGACCCCGGGGTCGCCGGGAAAGCCCCGGAAACCCCGGTTTTCGCCGTTTTTTTCGCGATTCGAGGGGTCCAGCCTCTGGTACTTTCCAAAATTCATGCTTTTGAGACACCAAGTCCTCTGATATCCGTCCAAAACACGGGTAAATCATCAAGAGTATCAAAGACAGTATTGATCGCCACCCGGTCAACCAAAAAAAAGTGTGCTTTCCACCCGACCGATCGAGAAATCGACAGGACAGATGGCACCGACCCGCTGTTGGCAACAAGCACCTGAAATTACATGGTCATCTGATGTCGATCTACATGAAGATCCATCGATGATCATCGACAGAAGAATTCCAAAAGACGTGGCACGGCCCGCGACTCTTCAGCTGCTCGGTGACCACTTAATGCGATTAATTGACTAGCTTTATTACAGTCATTAATCCATTTCTTTGGACGGCCCAATCAGAAGCAAGCATTCGGGAGTTACAAGTCAAGAGATTCATGGCATTTAACCCATGAAACTCCTCCCATCATGGCGATTAAAGGCGATTAAATGCCCTCAATCTCCTCCGGCCAATCAGAAGCCAAGAAAAAGGAGTTACAAAATAAACAATTCAATTTTGTAACTCCTCCCATTATGCGGCTTAATGACATTAAAAGCCCATAAACCCACCTAAAAGGCTACCTAAAAGCCTATAAATAGGAGGACTCTCCAAGAAGAAAGAACATCAGAAAGATCAGAAAAACACACAACAAACATCAGACAGCAGTCAGAAATCCAGAGAAAAGAAAAAGAGAGAAAACTCTGCGGAAGTTCTACACCGGCCACCGCAACAAGGTGACAAAAGTCCCTTGGGGGGTACCCCCCCAAGGTCCTTGCCTTCTCCTCCTGCCTCCAATGGCTTAGATGTGGCTTTTCAGCCCGTCTACTCGGTTTTTTATTGGACATAGGACCTTCCTTTGGTCTTTGTCTTCTAAAAACCCGAGGTTATAGCCAAGCCAAGTGAATCAAATAGCATCCTCTGTTCTCATCTGCATGGATGATGGCGAAGCCCACATATGGCTTGCGACCGTCAATCTAAACGAGTCCTCCACAATCTCCTGAGAAGTTAGATCCTCCTTTTCTTGCTTTTCATTGTAGTTTGTATTTTTTCAAAAGAGACAAAAATCACAATTCTTGTCTTTCATTATTGATAAGGATTGTAAATCGGCTATAAACGCCAAAATCGGCTATAAACGCCAAAAATCGGCTATAAACGCCAAATCGGCTATAAATGCCAAAAAAAATCGCCTTTCACGGCAAATCAAGAAAAATGTCTCTTTTCTTAAATATATGTGCAATGGAAAACTTGAAAGAAGTTGATTTCCTTTTTACTTGCGAAGGTTGATTTCCGGATCAGCACTTGTAATTCCAAGTAAAAATAGAAAATCTGGCACACCCAAAAAAAAAGAAATGTTGATGCACGCCCCTGCCCCCCGGTTACGAAAGGGTCGGACCCGACGGACTCCCATGTCCGCCGACCTCGGTAGGAACTCGAGCAGGAGCGCGGTCCATCAGCTATCCAGGCCACAAAGCAAACCGGCTATCAATGCCACAAACCAAAATTTGTTTTAAAAAAAAAAAACCGACTATCAATGCCACAAACTCGGCTATCAAAGCCACAAAAAAAAGGCTCTCATGCCACAAACAAAATCTGGCTCCCATGCCAAAACAATCATTTGATAAAGGATTTTCACAAAATGACAAGATTTTGATCAATTCTCATTTAGCAATTGCTTTCATCACAAAAAGATTTAAGTGAGCGTAAGGAAAACAAAAAAAAAAAGAGTACCAAAAAATACATGTGGTACCAAAAAAAAGTGTTTACAAGCACTACACAAAAAAAAGAGTACAAAAAATATACATGTGGCACTAAAAAAAAAGAAGGATAATTTATGCTACAAAAAATCAGGAGCTCAACAAAAAATGGTCTCTAGCCAAAATCTGAGCTCCTCGAGCAAGCTTTCAGCCTCAGTCGTCAGAGTTTTCAGGGCACGTTTCTTTAGGAACTTGCCATGAGATGCTGGGGTAGGATGTAACCCTTCTTTCACACCGAAGCTTATCCCGAGCAGTTTGCCATTGTTTGTCCTCTTGAAACTTCCTTTCGAGAACTCGATCAGCATCTGCGACCCGGCGAATCAGAGCACTCTCCCTGTCGCGAGCCTCTGTTATAGTAGCCCACTTGGCAGTGACTTGTGCCTTCAAATGCTCAAGACGTTTCCTGGCCTCATCGACCTCCCTATCAAGGATGTTAAGGTCATGTGTCAGCCCAATGATGGCTAGCCCTTCTAAGTTCTTCTCTCGAACTAGATGCTTCTTGCTTTGTGTAGCCTCATTTAGGTCAGACTTAGCCTTATCTGCAGGGTCTAGGAACATCTTCTTGAAGAATTGGTCGTCAGCAAAACTAATGGTCTCAAACCATTTGTAACCCAGTGCAATGATCCTATCAACGATCACCCTGGCACGTGTGACATCCAGACCAGCCTCTTTGGCATCACCGAGAATCTCCTGCACATGCTAGATCATGCCAAATCCGGCATCCAAGTGCCCAGAAAGGAGAGTCTCAATCCAAGAGCTCAGAACCGGCGCCACCACTTTCTTCGCAAAAAGAATAGGTGGCCCAGTTGAAGATTCGCCCCGCTCCGTCGGTCGACTGCTCATGTCATGTCCCATCAGAAGAGTAACAAAAGAACTCTTCCCAGTCGGAACTGCTGGATAAGGAATCTCAGCACGAGGTATCTCCTCAACAATGTCAGAACTGGTCCTAGTTTTCTCTACCTCCGGATCAACCTCTGGCATCCCTTGCTCTGGTTCTGAAGGAAGCAATGGACTCTCCTCTGTTGCTTCAAAACCTGCCAAAGAAACACAAAAAGGTATGAATATGATCCTGTTTGAAAATCATTATCAAGGTTATTACTATAAAATACCTTCTTCGACGACTGGCGGAACACTCTTTTCCTCCATGAACTCATTGGAAACATCGTCAACATTTGTGTCTATCGATGGTTCATAGTCATCGGAATCCTGTGGCAAGTCAGCTGACAAGAAAAATGTTAGCAAACCAAGTCACAGACAAAAAAAAAAAAAAAAAAAAGAAGTCATACCAGTTGGAGATTCTGGAACCACTCCAGAGTCCCTCGGTTCTTCTTCTAGTGCCGCAACCGGATCCGTCACCGCCTCATCCGCAGGAACCTCAGGCATCGCCAAGTCTTCATCCTCTGCTAAAAAAAAAGCAGCAGGGGGAGAAAGCAAATCAAGACATGGAAAATTCCATGAAAGAAACAGAAAGAGGAAGAGGAAAAATCATACCTTCACCGGCGGTCTTGATGGACCGCGCTCCTGCTTGGTTCTACCGAGGTCGGCGGACGTGGGAGTCCGTTTGGTCCGACCCTTTCGTAACCGGGGGGCAGGGGCGTGCATCAACATTTCTTTTTTTGTGGGTGTGCCAGATTTTCTATTTTACTTGGAATTGCAAGTGGTGATCCGGGGATCAACCTTCGCAAGTAAAAAGGAAATCAACTTCTTTCAAGTTTTCCATTGCATATATATTTAAGAAAAGAGACATTTTTCTTGATTTGCCGTGAAAGGCGATTTTTTTTGGCATTTATAGCGATTTTGGCGTTTATAGCCGATTTTTGGCGTTTATAGCCGATTTTGGCGTTTATAGCCGATTTACAATCCTTATCAACAATGAAAGACAAGAATTGTGATTTTTGTCTCTTTTAAAAAAAATACAAACTACAATGAAAAGCAAGAAAAGGAGGATCTAACTTCTCAGGAGATTGTGGGGGACTCGTTTAGATTGACGGTCGCAAGCCATATGTGGGCTTCGCCATCATCCATGCAGATGAGAACAGAGGATGCTATTTGATTCGCTTGGCTTGGCTATGACCTCGGGTTTTTAGAAGACAAAGATCAAAGGAAGATCCTATGTCCAATAAAAAAACCGAGTAGACGGGCTGAAAAGCCATATCTAAGCCATTGGAGGCAGGAGGAGAAGGCAAGGACCTTGGGGGGGGGGGGTACCCCCCAAGGGACTTTTGTCACCTTGTTGTGGTGGCCGGTGTAGAATTTCCGCAGAGTTTTCTCTCTTTTTCCTTTCTCTGGATTTCTGTCTGTGTGCTTGTGCTTTTTTTCTCTGATTTTTCTGATGCTCTCTGATGTCTTTTCTTCTTGGAGAGCCCTCCTATTTATAGGCTTTTAGGTAGCCTTTTAGGTGGGTTTATGGGCTTTTATTGTCATTAAGCCACATAATGGGAGGAGTTACAAAATTGAATTGTTTATTTTGTAACTCCTTTTTCTTGGCTTCTGATTGGCCGGAGGAGATTGAGGGCATTTAATCGCCTTTAATCGCCATGATGGGAGGAGTTTCATGGGTTAAATGCCATGAATCTCTTGACTTGTAACTCCCGAATGCTTGCTTCTGATTGGGCCGTCCAAAGAAATGGATTAATGACTGTAATAAAGCTAGTCAATTAATCGCATTAAGTGGTCGCCGAGCAGCTGAAGAGTCGCGGGCCGTGCCACGTCTTTTGGGATTCTTCTGTTGATGATCATCGATGGATCTTCATGTAGATCGACATCAGATGATCATGTAATTTCAGGTGTTTGTTGCCAACAGCGGGTCGGTGTCATCTGTCCTGTCGATTTCTCGATCGGTCGGGTGGAAAGCACACTTTTTTTTTTGGTTGACCGGGTGACGATCAATATTGTCTTCGATACTCTTGATGATTTACCCGTGTTTTGGACGGATGTCAGAGGACTTGGTGTCTCAAAAGCATGAATTTTGGAAAGTACCTGTAAGATCCCGACCCCAATCCTTTTGTTTAGCATTGTTTTAATCGTGGTTTGGCTTTTTAAGCGAGATTTGATTTGGTTTGACCTTGTTTTCGAATTTGATTAGATTCTTCCATAGCCTTGAAGACCGTTGACTTTAGTTTGACCCGGTCCCTATGATTTGTATTTTTATGGGAAATTACTTCGGATTCCTAAAAATTCTGGATTTGGTGTATTTCGACTTATTTTATGAAGTTTAACAACTTTCATATTTTAACCATTTTGATTTGATACTCAGAAAATGCGTCTTTCGAGGAAAATGGGCAAAAATGACATTTTCACTAAATCTGTCCATGAATTTCGAAAATTTCAGAAATTGGGGAAAATATACTTTTTGGAAACTAGATATTTCGCCGATCGTTTTTGTCTTCTTCGTCGTTTTCGTTCGGGGCCCGCATATACCTTTTTTAGCTTGATGAAGACCGGGGCCCACAAGACCCATTCTATAAGAGGGGAACCCCTCTCTTCTTCTCCTTCATTCGTTTCCAGCAAGGGTTGAGCTAGGGCTCTTCCCCTCTCTTCCCACTCTTTCTCTCTCATCTGAAACACCTCTCTCTTGGAGCTTTCATGGAGATTTGATCTCACCTCCTTCTTCTCCTCCCTCTTGGCTTTCCAAAGACCCCATTTTCAAGAGCATTGGGCTAGGACAACCCTCCTCTTCAAGCCCTTCTTCTTATTTGGAACACCCAAAGGTGAGCAATGGATTTCTTTCTCCAAATCTTTGTTTTCCAAACCATTTTGAAGGGTTTGTCATTTATGCAATGGGTTTTCATGAAGGTTTACAATGGATTGGATTTTTAGGGTTTTTCCATGAGCTATTTGGGGGTTTGTGATTTTGGGAGCTTGAGACCCTAGAGCTTGGTTTGGAGGGCATCTTAGCCTTCATTGAGGCTTGAGGCAAGTAGATTTCCAATTAATATGATGGTTGCATGTATTTTGTTCATATCATGTTGTTTTATGCTAGGCTTTAAATCTTTTTATGCTTCATAGATTTGTTTTGGACAAATGGAGTAATGCTTTGCTTGATTTCCTCTTATGTCATTGTTTTACAATGCATTGAAAATTTGTCTTCACTTTGATTATTTGGAAAGTTAGTTTTTATGTTAAATGTTTGGGTTCAAAGCCAAGGAAGAAGACTTTGATTTCAAAGTAGGGTGTTTGGATTAATTGGGTTTGATTGTGGTTGGTGGTTTGATGAGTTTGGAAGGTCAAGGAAGGGCCCAACAATTATGGAAATTAGTATGAAAGAAAAGGAATCAAAGGAATCAAGAAAAAGGAAGAAAAAAATGCAAGAAGAAGACTCGGGCTGGACTGGGCAGGCCCAGTCCGCTCGAGCGACCCAGTGGGTCGCTCGAGCGGACCAGGCACTGTCTGGGTCCGCTCGAGCGACCCACTGGGTCGCTTAGAGCGACCCAGCTTCTGTCTGGGTCCGCTCGAGCGGGCCTGGGTCCGCTCGAGCGAGCCCAGCTCAGTCTGGGCTCGGGTCCGGGCCTGGATTGGATTGTTTGTGGGCCAGATTCTTTGGGACTTCTTTGGGCTTGTCCTTGGGCCTGATTAAAGTCAGTTTTTGGGCCAGTGTAAAATCTGATGTTGGGTCATCTTTGGGCCTGACATTTGACTGTTTTTAATGACTGTTTTGTGGGCCTGATTCAAGTCAGTTTGGGCTGTTTTCAAGATCTGTTTGTGGGCCTGGTTCAGGTTTAGTCTTGGGTTTGTTTTAAGAACTGTTTCTTGTCCATTAAAAGATTTGTTTTTGGGCTGTCTTTAAAGTTGGTTTTGTGGGCCAATTAAATGTTTAGTTTTGGGGCGGTTTTAGAGTATGTTTGTGGGCCATTTAAGTTGGTTTTGGGGCTGTTTTGAAATCTGTTGGTGGGCCTGTTTCATGGTCAGTCTTGGGTTGCTTCATAACTCATTTTTGTGGACCATTAAAGGTTTGGTTTGGGCTTGTTTTAAAACTTGTTCCTTGGACCCTTCAAGGATTAGTTTTGGACCGTTTAAAGAACTTGTTTTGTGGGCATGGTTAAGGTTGGTTTTTGGTTTGTTATCAAGGATTATTTTGGACTCGGTTTAAGGCCAACTATGGGCCTGTTTTAATGAGATTTGAGATTATTTGTGAATACTCGGAAATGTTTGAAATGGGAATGATGTGAGAATGAGTGCATGTGAAATTACCCGGGAACCGTTCGGGTCTTAATGCGCACTTTATCATTTAAATATTATGGATTTTCATTGGCATCAAACGCACTTTTTATTAATTAATGTTTAAAGGTTAAATGTGCATTGAGATGGTTCCTTGAAGGTGATTAGGTCATTCTCCACTATCCATTCCATTTCAAGTCAGATCATGTATTTGTATTTGTATTTTGTATTTGCATCCTTTGGTGAACTAATTTAAATAGCATCGATGATTTGTTATAAATCCATGTGTCTTCCCATGTTCGAAAGGGTTGATCGTATGATTTTATACAAATCACCTTGATGCGTATTTGAACGGTTTTCCCAGAGATATTCGTATGTTTTCTCCGATTTGATTTGAAAAGAGATTGAGTATGTTCTTTATATTCGGGATTTCTCGATAAGACTATTGTTTTGACAACACTAGTATTTGTAAATAAAACCCTCGAGGCAAGACGGGGCCAGAGCTATGTGGTGCGAGCCCATGAGCCAAAGAGGCTATGATTCCGAAAAACAAACCCCGAGGCAAGACGGGGCCAGAGCTATGTGGTGCGAGCCCTGAGCCAAAGGGATTAGTATTATGTTAGATTTGTATCTGTTTGAGTTTGAAAACTAAAGGCACCACTAGGCTTAGGTCACCTTGTCGGGCTGATCACCCGGCTGGGATCTTTACTCTGTCCGCCAGCTGCAGCTTGGATTCCGTCTTGTACCGACCATGGCAACGGTAATTATCTGCCGGTCCCATTGGTATGAGCTACGGTTCTGATACTTTTGATCTGTCGGGTCCCATTTGTATGGCTACGGTTCTGATCCTCTGTTTAGTACCACGTTCAGTGGCTACGCTCTGTTTGCTCTTATTACTTCGGTTAATAGGAGGATTTAGCTAATTGTGGTTGCCAGTGTTTTATCTGTACATTGCTTTAGTTTATGATTCTCGTTAGTATACTTTTTATGCTCAGGTTTGTTAATGTCTACGATATCGATCTTTATCATATTGTCGCTATTATTCAGGATTTGAAATGTATTTCCGACGATTTAAACGTTTATGCAGGCTTTTATCTTTTGAGATTTCTTACATCTGATATTGCTCTTTTACTTGTTTTCGACATTTATGTTCGGTCTTTCGATTGTTTGGTATGCTTTATCGCCATTATTGTTTAGACTTCTGCATTTGGTTTTACGATGATTTCGTCAGGTTTTATGTATGTTCTTTTATTTCATATTATTTGTTTATTTGCTTGCCAGACCGTCGTGTCCTGACCCTTATTTGTTTGGTGCCAGATTCCGCTCTTTCCATTTTTAGGTGTTTGATCAGAGGAGGCGGTGGGACCGCCGGTCTGACGTGAGAGGCTGCCCGTTGATATCATCTAGATGTCAAGCTTGGCACCGGAGTTCGTGTCTAATACTTGGGGTAGTATTCTGTTTAGTTGGTTATATTTGTATGGCTTGATAGCCTTTTTATTTGGGTTGTAATTAAGACACTTGTTAATTGAAATTTGAATATGGGAATTAATAGAATTGTTACTACCAGCTCAGTGTGTTGTGATTTATGATTTATGCCAGTCTGTTTTTGATGGCTTTATGGAATTGGTTGCGTGCGACACGGAACCCGATGGCCACGGATTCCGGGTCGTAACACCATGTGTAGCTTCCGCGAAAAATAT